>PVKU01014804.1:0-12601 GCA_004027475.1 Anoura caudifer | reverse complement strand
ACTTTTTCCAGCCTCTTCTTGCCTGTAAGGTCTCTTTTGAGAAATCCGCTGACAGTCTGATTGGAACTCCTTTGTAGGTGACTGTCCCCTTATCACTTGCTGCTTCTAGAATTCTCTCCTTCATTTGAATCTTGGCTAATGTAATTATAATGTGCCTTGGTGTGTTCCTCCTTGGGTCCAACTTCTTTGGGACTCTCTGAGCTTCCTGGACTTCCTGGAAGACTATTTCCTTTGCCAGATTGGGGAAGTTCTCCTTTATTATTGGTTCAAATAAGTTTTCCACTGGTTGCTCTTCTTCTTCCCCTTCTGGTACCCCTATAATTTGGATGTTGGGACGTTTAAAGATGTCCTGGAGGTTCCAAAGCCTCTTCTCATTTTTTTGAATTCTTGTTTCTTCCTTGTTTTCTGTTTGGTTGTTTCTTTCTTCCTTCTGGTCCACTCCATTGATTTGAGTCCCAGTTTTCCTCCCATCTCTGTTGGTTCCCCATGCATCTTTCTTCATTTCACTTATTGTAGCCTTCATTTCTTCACCTAATTTGTGAGCAAAATCAACCAATTCTGTGAGCATCCTGATCACTAGGGTTTTGAATTGTGCATCTGATAGGTTGGCAATCTCTTCATCGCTTAGATAAATTGGCTCTGGGGCTTTGATTTGTTCTCCAGTTTGAGCCATTTTCATTTCTGGGTTTTTTGTTGTTGTTGTTGTTGTTGTTTTTGGTCTAGTCGTGGCTGTTACATAGTGAAGGGTGGAGCCTCAGGTGTTCCCCAGGGCGGGACAGCCCAGTCACTGGGTAGTGATGCTGTATGTGGGGGTGGGGTCTGAGAGGAGATAATGGCGGTTGCTTTGCTCACTCTTGGATTCCAGTCCCTTTCACCGCTTCCCCTTTGCCTGGATTATCTGCGCGTGAATGTGGGACCACCCAGTCAGCCAGCTGCCTTGCTCGGCCTCACTGGGTCTGCACAGTTGCTGCCCTGTGCCCGGGTTCTGCTAGTCGCCGCCTGTGCACCTGGGGGCTGCCACCCGCTGCTGCCTGCGTGCCTGGTCCGCACCTCCGCTTTTTCCTGCCGCGACTCCGCCCCTCTTACCAGTCTGGATGAATCGTTGTTGGACTTCCAAACAGTTCGATTTTCTGAGTTCTGGTTGTTTTCTTGTTTCTAAATCTTTGTTGTCCTTAATTTTGGTTGTGAGAAGAGGCACAGTGTGTCTGCCTATGCCTCCATCTTGGCCGGAAGTTCTCTCCCCATTCTTATAGTGATGGTCTCTAAGCCTGCCTATGAATCTTGGCTAATGTAAATCTTATTGCAATAAAGATGGGTGTTACTAACAATACTTTGCATTCTGCTGCCCACTGCCACTTTCCAGAGGCAAAAACTTCAGAGGCAATGTCCTCTTTTCAAAAACAGGTACTGAAGCCTATCAAGTCACAGCTTTAATCATTTAAGCCCACCAATTAAGACTAAACTCTATTAACTATTTTGTCCAATCATTTCCCTGTTAGTTTTAGTAGTCGTCTTGTTTCTACAAGGTTAGCTTATGAAATAAAAACAACATAATATACAAAAAATACTCAATTCTGGAAGAATGGCAGGCTTCTGCCTCAGAGCCTGTTCCCTGCAAAATACCAAAAAAGTAAACCTCTTACCCTCTGCCAGGTCATCCTGACCTTGAGCTTTGACCTGAGTTTCTACCCATAAAAAATTTGATGCATTTGGAAATGCCAGCAGCTACAGAACAATCATTCAGACTTCCTTCTAAAAAAGAAGCCTGAAGGCACAAGACTGAGAGCCCCACCACAGGAGCCAGAGAATTCAAGCAAGACCCAGAACCTCCCAGTTAGAGAGGACCAGTGCTCTTTTGTTCCCATTGGCTTGAGAAGCTTTCAGCTTCTCAGAAAATCCCCTCCTAGAGTGCCCAGCATTGTCCTTGCAAACTCATCCTATTGCCCCTCTTTACTTTCCCAATGATCTGAGTTATCTTAATCAGATGTATCTGTATCAGAGATGCATATATTTTCTCTAATTGATGTTTCCAGTTTCTTCAGGTACAATTTCAGAAGTGGGAATGCTGGGTCGTGAGGCAATTTAATTTTTAATATTTTGAAGAAACTACCTAGAGTTTCCTATGGTTGCTGCAGTAATTAACATTCCCAAAAATAGTGTTTGAGGACCTTACTGGGAAGGCTCAGTGGACTGATCACCACTGTGTGAACCAAAGGCTTCCTGGTTTGATTCCCAGTCAGGGCACATGTCTGGGTTGCTGATCATGACACTGGTGGGGGACTAGCAAGAGGCAGCCACACATTGTTGTTTCTCTCTTTCTCTTCTTCTTTCCCTGCTACCTCTCTAAAAATAAGTAACTAAAAATCTTTTTAAAAAGCAGTTCATGAAGAAATTTAAACAATTCAACAATCCTTGACCATAAATAAATATATCTATCTATATCTATATATCTATAGATATAGATATCTTTTGTATGGCATCGTAGGGTGTAGGATGTATTATGCTAATTGGAATAAGACAGAGAAAGAAAAAGACCACAGGGATTTATTTATAAGTATAATATAATGGGCAAAATAGACAAACAAAATACAAACAGAATCATGAAACTAAATAGAGTCTGACAGATGTCAGGAGAGAAAGGTTTGAAAGTTCTTCAGAAATAATGAAAAAAAAAAGAGAAATCCTCATAGACAAAGAGAAATGTATCACAATCAAAGAACAGATGGGGTACAATAGGAAAAAAATAAGTACTGATAGAAAAAGACTTGACCTTGGATAATGAAAATGCAATCATATAGATCAGTAATGTGTAATAAAATCATACATTTGAAACCTTTATTGATGTATTATGCAACATCAACTCTATAAATTCAATACACAATAAATAAAATCTCCTCCACATGTTTCTCTGGTTCTTGTTCTGGAATTCAAACACTAAAACCTGAGGTAAAATAGCTTTCCCCAAAAATACATTGTCTTTCAAAAAGAAAAGAAAAACCCTGAACTTTGGAGAATAAGTGTCATTGTCAGTAAACTGAAGTCAAAAATCTCCAAGGAAAATTCCTGTAATTCTGCCACCTTTGGGAAAAGGAGGCATTTCCCTTGTATCCCACACTGAACTTCTCAGGCTAATCCCTTCTGATCAGCCACAGCCATCCCTATGGGAGAGGAGCATACATTCTCTCAGAAACCCAGGCATTGTGGATTAGTGGAGGTCATGCAGCCCCTGGGATTTTATTCCTCCTTTGGGAAATAGAAACATGCATTTCTATTTCTAAAGTGTGCATTGAGACTGTTCACTTATCTGCCACTTGGACATAAAAGTCTGTATTATAGTGGATCACTGTACAATGTTTGGGCATGTGTGCTTATCAACAAACTAGGACTCATCCTTAGTCCAGTATAGATGCCGCACTGAATCTACTGCTATATTTTGTCCCTTCAGTTAAACACATTATGTCACTTTTGGGCCATTATTTGTGTTTGTGGAGGGAAAATGCCCTCAGGTTGCAAACAGTTTATTTTTATATATACACATATATACACATATATATGAAAAACTATCCTAAATTATGATTAATTATTATAAAGCTAGTTTATCCTTATATTGAGGCAGTTTCTCTGAGGACTCTCATTTGGATCCAAAACCGAAACACTATTTAGAAGGTGAACTACTCTAATTGTTATTTGTGTCTCCATATTTAAGAAGTAAGAGCAACATTGACATGACCCCTTTTCTTTCTATGTCAAATATGGAGGGAAATTTTTAATCTACATGTTCTTTATTTGTTCTCCTTAACTGAATGTGAGTTATAACTCCCACCATGTGTGATATGCTTGTGGGAAATAAAATAAACCCTAGAGAGAAACTTCACTCTTTGAAATTTCTGAATGAGAAAGAGGATCTGCACCACAGTAATTAATTTTTTGTATTTAGGTCACAGCCATCAGCAGACAGAGAAAATGATTGGATACTTGCCTGTATATTACAGTAAAATATTAGACATAGAAAAGAAAAAGTATCTTAAATTATGTGCCATAGAATAAATAGAGGATATGTCATTAAAACTACAATTATGAGGGAAGACCTGGGGAAGAGAGATAATGGGGAGTGTGAGAGGCTATCATTCTAATTAAACAACGTTGAATCCACTTGTAGCTAGTTGATCACAATTGCTGAAGTTTGCTATGAATTTCAAAAGACTGTGTAAAAGCTGTATATAGAACAATCTCTAGATAAGACTTCTGATATAGTTCCCTCTGTCTGGCAGCATGGGGTCAAGGATAGAGAGCTAGATTCTTATTTCTTCTGATATTTGTGTCTTTTGGTCTTTATTTCACATATGATTGTAGAAAGACAGCACCCAAGGTGCACAGCAGAGCAGATGGGGCAACCTAAATGTTTTTGGAACAAGTTACAGATCCTTTGTCATTTCTCTGAAACAAAAGAAACCAAAGAAATGACGGTTTTCAGCAGCTTTCATTATGTTTCTTCCTTTTGTTTTTCCTATAGAATACAATCCTTTTTAGCCACAACATTTCCTTTTTTTGTGACTCTTTAGAAAATGACTAGATCAAGAATTTTGTCCAGGGTACACAGGCTATGTAGTGAGATGATAAAACATTTGAAATACTTGTCAAAAGGAGCAGCATCTAAAGAAGCTTCTTACTTATAGTTTTTTCTGACACTCAAGGGGAAAAAGCACATCCTTACACAGAAGCAGCACTCTGTCACCACAGTTCTGGTTTTGCAAGGTTCTGCACTCTGCATGCAATGTTGCTGCAAGAGCCTAGGAGTTGTCAATGTGAAGAGTGGGCACCTGAAAATTATGCCACCTTACCACAACTGGGACATTACGCAGAAACTGTGATGATCCTAGAAAAATTATTCTCATTCACCTTTCTATAGGACCAGAGAAAAGCATTTCTAAAAAAACACACAAAGGAAAATGATACTTTAATAATACAAATATTATCTGTCAATAAGATTTTTAAGGCTCTAGTGCACATGTAAAGTTGCCAAAACCCAAGATTCCATATGAAACTAGAGTCCATAGTGATGCTAAAGCTTTAGGATACTGGAATACTCATCTTGTATTAAAGGAAGTCCAAAACCGGTAGGTGTAGCCATCACATGAACATTTTCTCTGCAAAATTTTTCAACTCCTTGTGGTGTGTTGCCCTTTATTTCTTTAGAAATTGTTGTCAAGCCCCAAGCCACACAGGTTTTCCAACAGCACTATAAGCCCCAATAAATAGATGCCCTCTCTAAGTCCTGAATAACAAAACAAATACATTTCTTATGAGAAACATGAATTCTCATGCTGTTAACAATTGTGTTGCTAGGCAATTTCCAGGACTGTAGACAAAGCAAGGCAACAAGAACAGCTTAGAAAACGCTGGTTTTGTTGCAGAATTTTGGCTCAAGGCTTTTATTACAAACTATTAATACATCTACAAAGTGGTTTGACAATCATAATTGGATAATACTTTCCCAGCCATGAAACTCAAATCATATATTTAAAACCCAATCTTTCTCAAGAAATAGAGAGGACCTAAATAAACACAATCAGAAATGAAAGAGGAGAGATTACAAAATCCAATCTTTTTAGCCTTATGTCATCTGTCCTTCCACATATGTTCTGAAAGCCTCTCAGTTTTGGGGTGAGCTCAAGATGTTAATTCTTTGGTGGTTCATGGTGATGTTGCTTACAATAGATCCCTCCCAGGGTCATGGAGTTTGAAAATGACAATTGCTTGTCATTAAGAAAGGTTCTCACCTCCAGAGTCCACCAGAGGTTGTCCCATATTGTCTATAGTACTCAGTTACCATATGGAAATATTTACACAACTAGCTATCTAATCACCTATATGGTATCCAATACCATTCAACATATCCTATTACAATATATCCTTTTGCTATGTGAACACCGAGCACCCTCTCAACAAAAACTGACTCTGCTCACCTCTGGATTGTGTGTTGGGAATATCCCCTCATTGTCATGGGCTTTAATTATCTTAAATGAAAAGGAGATATTAGTAAATTAATCTAGCATAACACCAGCCATGACAGTTTACTTCTCTGGTTCTCCAGAAGACACATTTGGACCTGCTGTCACTGCATGGGTCCATGTATTTTTACTCACACCTGGAAAGCCATCAGTCTATTTCTTCACAGGCCTTTTGACATTCTGAGTCTAGAAATGTACATTGAATGCAACCTGTTATGTATTCTCAGATGTCATCCATGGGGTCCTGTTTCTTGTCCTATATGTGTGGCCAAATTAGGGATCTCTGAAAGTAGCAATGAAGTTCTAGGCCAACCCAAATATTTGGGATAAATTTGGGTTAATTCCTCTTGGAAGAATGCATATGATACACCTGCTACCTCCAGGCATGTTGTGATTCATTTGGCATAACTCAGTGGAACAAGTGGACACAATCCTGGAATTTAGTTTTAGTCAAAGTGTCAGTCACCTTAGATATCACTGAAGTCTCTTTTATATATGTCACAGATGGTACCCTCATAGCCTTCTGTGCATCTGGATGCATTTCCAAATGGATGCTGACCTGAAAGATGGGTCACAAGAGTATGTACAAATTTAATTGATTTTGTATCCATAATAAATTCTTCATACGTCTACAGAAGATGGCTTTTGACAGAGCATATAGAGAGTATATGAGAAGGGCCTCGCATGACCCTGTGCTTGGTATGAGCCATTCTGAAGGTGTGTCCTCTTCTTTTCTTTCCCACTGAAGCAGTTGGCCTATCCCTGCTGTGATCCTCCCTCAAATTTACCATCACTGACCTGTGCCATATAGAGAACTTATGGCCAAAATGTATGAACTGAGCTCAATACACTTAGGTGTGCATAGACTGATGAGAACACCCTGAGGAGAATACTCCATTTCCTATCATCTGGGTATTTTTTTAATCTCTCTGAGCTTAACTTCAACACCATTGGAAGATATGAAGCACTGCTGAGGCAGAGAATTTCACATTCAAACGTGAACCCTCCTCTGATGAGGGATGAAATATGAAAGGGCAGATCTTGTTGATTATATTCTTACTCGTAGGGGTGGATGAAAACAGAGTAAGGAGGTCAGGATGACTAGGGTGATGGGGAGAAGTCGGGGGAGAAACTCAGAAAACAGTACTTGATCAATAAAAAAAAATGACAGAAATTAAGTACCTGTAGCCTTTTATAGTATAATTTTTTACGAAAATATGTATGCCTGTAAACCAAAGTGAACTGTGATGCTAATTAAATTTCTTCCTAAGCCTTAAAAAAAGAAGAAGAATACATAAGTCCATCAAAATTTAAGAAAGATAAGAACATGATTAAAAAACAGTTAAAATGGGAGAATGGTTTTCAGCAACTAATGTAAAGGACACATGGACAAAACCAAGGTGGAGGGTGGAAGCACTGTGGAAAGGGGGGTTTTGCTGGGGTTGTAGGGGAGTGGTGGGAGGAAACTGCAGGGAACAATAATTGAAAAAAAAAAGACCTGAGGTGACCCTGCGACCAGAGGAAGCCCTTTGACCAGGGGTGGCTCTAGGACTAGAGGAGGCCCTGTGACTGGGGGTGGCCGAGTGGCCAGGGGTGGCCAAATGGCCAGAGGCAGCTCTGTGACTGAAAGAGGCCCTGGGACCAGGAGCGGCCCTATGACCGGGGGTGGCCATGCAACACAGGGTGGCCAAGCAACTGGAAGAGGGGGCTTTGTGGAAGATCCAGAGCTCACACCTGTGATCCTAGGTGAGACAAACAAACCCCCTGGAACTATGAAAAAAACAGAGTTGGACCAAAAAGGGAGCATCCCAAGAGCTAAAACAGTGGAAGCTATGAACACCAGGATACCCGAAGGAGACTGCACCACTGAATCCCACAGATATTCTACCGCAGAAGTTCACACCATAAACCCAGGGGGCCAGAACAGATCAATTTAAGAAGCTGAGGATGACAAGAAGAGTCTCACAAAAAATGAGAAAACAGAGAAACAATCCCCAAATGAAGGAAAAAGGGAAGCCCCAGAAAAAAATGCTAAATAAAATGGAAGCAACTCAACTATCAGATTTTCAGTTCAAAGCAATGATTGTCAGGAAGCTCCAAGAGCTCTCAAAGAGCTACCAGAAACTAAGGGAAGCTATGATGAACTCACTGCAAACTATATCAACATGAAAAAGGAAATAGAAACTATCAACAAGGGCCAAGAGGAAATGAAGAACACAATTTCAGAACTGAAGAACACAGTAGAAGGAATCATCAGCAGATTCGATAAAGCAGAAGATCATATCAGCGAGTTGGAGGACAAAGTAGAAAAATCAGCCAGAATGAGCAAGAAAGGAAAGGGGCTCAGAAAGAATGAAGAGGGATTAAGAGAAATGCAAGACAATATGAAACATAATAATATCCATGTAATAAGGATTCCAGAAGGAGAAGGAGAAGAGCAAGGGATAGAAACCCTATTTGAAAAAGTAATGATGGAAAATTCCCTAATTTGATGAGAGAAAAAGTCACACAAATCCAGGAAACACAGAGCGTACCAATCAAGAGGAACCCAAAGAGGCCTACTTCAAGACACATCATCATTAAAATGGCAAAATTCCAAGACAACGACAGATCTTAAAGGCAGCAAGGGAGAAAAGGAAGTAACATACAAGGGAGCCCCAATAAGGTTAGAAAATGACTTCTCATTGGAAATGCCCCAAACCAGAAGAGAATGGTAAGAAATATTCCAAGGGATGAGAAGAAAAGGCCTGCAACCAAGACTACTTTACCAGCAAGTCTTTCAATCAAGATAGAAGACCAAATAAGGAACTTCCCAGACAAAAGAAGTCTAAAAGAATACACCTCTATCAAAACAGTTCTGCAAGAGATGCTAAATGGACTGCTTTAAGGAAAAAAAAGAAAAAGAGGGAGAGAGAGAGAGAGGAACACAAGTACGAAAATGTCAATGAATCAGTACCTATCAGTAATAACTTTAAATGTAAATGGATTAAATGCTCCAATCAAAAGACATAGAATAGCTGAATGGATAAGAAAGCATCACCCACACATATGCTGCCTACAAGAGACCCACCTCAGGACAAAAGACCTACACAGACTCAAAGTAAAGGGCTGGAAACAATTTTTCCAAGCAAATGGACAGGAAAAAAAAAAAGCCAGGGTAGCAATACTTATATGAGACAAAATAGACTTCAAAAGAAGGGACTTAAAGAGAGACCCAACAATGAAACAGCAGAAGCGGAAGTCAAGAAAAAATCCCATTTGATATAGCAAAAAGAAAAATAAAATACCTAGGAATAAACCTAACCAAGGAGGTAAAACACCTGTATGCAGAGAAGTACACAACGCTGAAGAAAGAAATCATGGAAGACAAACAAATGGAAACGTATACCATGTTCATGGGTTGGAAGAGTCAACATCAAAATGTCCATACTACCCAAAGCAATTTACAATTTCAATGCAATACCTATTAAAGTACCAATGGCATATTTCACAGACGTAGAACAAACACTTCAAAAATTTATATGGAACCATAAATGACCTCAAATAGCTGCAGCAATTTTGAGAAAGAAGAGCAATGTAGGAGGGATCACCATACCTGACACCAAATTGTATTACAAGGCCACTGTAATCAAAACAGCCTGGTACTGGCATAAAAACAGTCACATGGACCAGTGGAACAGAACAGAGAGCCCAGAAATAAACCCAAGTCTCTATGGTCAATTAATATTTGACAAATGGGTCAGCAACATAAAATGGAGTAAAAGTAGCCTCTTCAACAAGTGATGTTGGGAGAACTGGACAGCTACATGAAAAAAATGAAACTTGAACACCAACTTACACCATACAGAAAAATAAATTCAAGGTGGATAAAAGATTTAAATATAAGCCGTGACATCATTAAAGTCCTAGAAGAGAACACAGGCAGGAAAATTTCAGACATTTTACACAGCAACATTTTTACTGATATGTCCCCTAAAGCAAGGGACATAAAGGGAAGAATAAACAAATGGGATCTCATCAAAATAAAAATCTTCTGCATGGCTAAAGAAAACAGTAGTAAAATAAAAAGAGAACCTACTGTATGGGAAAATATATTCGCCAATGATTACTCGGACAAGGGTTTAATCTCCAAAATATATAAAGAACTTACACGACTCCACTCTAAGAAGACAAGCAACCCAATTAAAAAATAGGCAAAGGACTTGAACAGACCCTTCTCCAAGGAGGACATGCAGAGGATCCATAGACACATGAAAAGATGCTCAATATTGCTAGCTATCAGAGAGATGCATATTAAAACCACAATGAGATACCACTTCACACCAGTCAGAATGGCCATCATAAACAAAGCAATAACCAACAAGTGTTGGAGAGATTGTGGAGAAAAGGGGACCCTAGTGCACTGTTGGTGGGATTACAGACTGGTACAACTACTATGGAAAGCAGCATGGAATTTTCTAAGAAAACTAAAAATGGATCTACCTTTTGACCCAGCGATTCCACTGCCAGGATTATATCCTAAGAACCCTGAAACACCAGTCCAAAAGAACTTATTCACCCCTATGTTCATAGCAGCACAATTTGCAATAGCCAAGTGTTGGAAGCAACCTAGGTGCCCATCAGTGAATAAATGGATCAAGAAACTTTGGTACATTTGCACAATGGAATTCTATGCAGCAGAAAGAAAGAAGGAGCTCCTACCCTTTGCAACAGCATGAATGGAACTGGAGAGCATCATGCTAAATGAAATAAGCCAGGCAGTGAAAGACAAATACCATATGATCTCACCTTTTGTTAAAAGTGAGGAACCTAATCAACAAAACAAACAAACAAGCAAAATATAACCAAAGATAATGAAATTGAGAACACACTGACATTCACCAGATGGGAGAGGGGAGGGAATATCAGGGAAAAAGGGGAAGGGTTTTCAGGAACAAGTATAAAGGACACATGGATAAAACTAGGGGTGTGGAAATGGGAGGGAGGTGGGGAGGGCTGGGGTGCAGTGCTGGGGCGGGAGTAAAAGACAAAACTGTACAAGAACAACAACAAAAAATAAAATAAAATAATTTTAAGAAATAAAAGAAAGACAAAAAAAAATTACACTTACCTCAAAAGGTAATTTTTTAACATTTCAATGAAATGTATTGGTTTGGCATTAGTTATTATAATTATAAATATTTCAAGTGTATAATGTTATAATAAGGCATATGTATATTGTGTTGTGCCCACCACACAAAGTGAAGTTACCTAATATTTCCAATCAATGTTAAATGCAGTATGAGTTGCGTTTTTTAAAACAAATGTTATTTTATTTTTTAATTTTTTTTTTACTTTTTTCACTTTTTTTATTGGTGTACAAGTACAGTCCTTATTTTTTAAATACTGTAATGTTATTATTTAATAATTTCCTTTGGCCATGGGGCCCAACTTCTTTAAGTGTTCCACTGAAAGACTGAGTTCAATTGCTCAGGGCACATACCTACATTGCAGGTTTGATCCACACTCAAGGTGCACAGGAAAGACAACTGATTAATGTTTCTCTCTCATATCAATATTTCTGTTCAACTCTCTCTCTCTCTTGCTCTCTGTTTCTCTCTCTTTTTCTCCCCCAGTCTCCCACTCTCTCCCTCTCTCTCACTCTCAACAACTTCCTTTGTTTCTCTTTATTACTCGCTAAAATCAATGAAAAAATATATGTTTAGCTGAGGAATAAAAAATATTAAAATGATACTAATGACATTATCTTCAACATTGGACCAGATTGTTATGGAAGACCTTTATAGAACATTTAAAGATAAACTGCATTTTATGCATATTCTTGTGTACATGGAACATTTTCAAAGACAAATCTTGTATGAGGCAACAAATCAAGTCCCAATAAATTCAAAAAATATAGGAATCTAACCAACAAACAAACAAAAAAAAAAAAAAACAAGCATAATATATCCAAAGACACTGAAATTGAGAACAGGCTGACAGTCACCAGAGGGGGGTGGGGAATTCCAGGGGAAAGGGGGAAGGGTTTAGAGCAACAAGTATAAAAGACACATGGACAAAAACTAGGGGTGGTGGAAATGGGAGGGAGGTGGGGAGGCCTGTGGTGGTGGGCAGGGATGGGAGTAGAAGACAGAAAACCATACAAGAACAACAATTAAGATAAAATTAGGGGAGAGAGAAGATGGCGGCATGGTAAGAGGACGTACATCTCTGCCTCCCACACATAGGTCTTAAACCGGGACATTTTTCAACGCAGCACAGCAAACAGACACCAGAAACACAGCATATTTGAAAACAGATTATCGAAAATTGCAGTGGACGTTGAAAAACCGGATGGTAAGGAGAGTACTCCGGTGGTGCGGAGACCAGGGCGGGGGCCGAGAAACTGGGCCAGGGCTGGCTGAAAGACGCAGGGGAGGGAGCTGGGACATCCGCTCCCTGGGCAGCCAAGCAGGGACCCGCCACGCCAGCATAAACCTGGTCACTTGAAATCTCAGTCAGGAGTTAAGACCTCATAGCCCCGGGGGGAATGAACGCGGGAGCTGGAGCGAGCACCTTGGTCTGCGCCCGCGTGACATTGTAAAACCAGC
>PVKU01014803.1:0-21248 GCA_004027475.1 Anoura caudifer | reverse complement strand
AGGATTATATCCTGGAAACCCTGAAACACCAATCCAAAGGATCCTATGCACCCCAATGTTCATAGCAGCACAATTTACAATAGCCAAGTGTTGGAAGCAACCTAGGTGCCCATCAGTAAATGAATGGATCAAGAAACTATGGTACATTTACACAATGGAATTCTATGCAGCAGAAAGAAAGAAGGAGCTCCTACCCTTCGCGACAGCATGGATGGTACTGGAGAGCATTATGCTAAGCGAAATAAGCCAGGAGGTGAGAGACAAATACCATATGATCTCACCTTTAACAGGAACCTAATCAAAAAAACAAACAGACAAGCATAATATAACCAAAGACACTGAAATTGAGAACAAGAGAGGAGAGGGATAGGAATATCCAGGAAAAAGGGGAAGGGATTAGAGCAACAAGTATGAAAGACATATGGACAAAAGCTGGGGCGGGGGGGGGGGGGGAAGGGGGGGGGGGCGGGGGGGGGCTGGGGCGGAGGGACGGGATGGGAGTAGAAAACAGAAAACTGTATAAGAACAACAATTAAAATAAAATTTCATTTAAAAAAAAGACAAAGGGGAAGGGAGAAAGGGAGGGACAGAAACATCAATGTGTGGTTGCCTTTTGCAAACCCCCTACTGGGGTCCTGGCCAGCAACCCAGGCATGGGCCCTCACTGGGAATCAAACTGACAACCCTTTGGTTCTCAGGCCAGCACTCAATCCAATGAGCCATGCCAGCCAAGGCTCTTAATATTTATTCTTCACGTCATTTCCCCCACTAAGGGGTAGCACTTTGGAGAGCATAGAGCCTGTTCTCCCACAAACCGAGACAGAGCTGAGAATTGTTGAGCAAGCCCTGGCCTGGGAGATAGGAGACTGGGCATCTGGCTTGGGCTTTGCCCCTAATTAGCTGTGTGTCTTCAGGTCCCTTAATGCCGCCCCTTTCATTACATAAGATAGAAAATTAGATGTTCTCTGTATACAGAAACAGTCACACAGACAAACATTGTGACCATTTGTTTATCAGAAGCTCTAAAGTACCAGGGTTGTGGATTTGCCTTGAGAAGGGCTTTCATTTCAAAATTGAGAGTCAGAGTGACTTTTAAGCACCATTCTACCTTTGCCTGCATTTTCTAAGCAAGAAATAAATATTGGTAAGAAGCAAAATAAGATACATAGAGGGACTGAGAAACTAATGTGTCTCATCTTGCCTTCAACCAATGAGATTTATGTACTTGATTAACAGGTATTTATTGGTTACTACGTGCCCAAGTGCCCACGTGCCAGGACTGCTGCAGATCCTGCTGTGCTAACTGGGTGATCAGATTCTGCAAGGTCCTCACCTTTTCTGGAATTCAGTTTCCGTGTTTCTAAAACAGAAGTTAGAAACCTGTTGTTCAAGAACCTTTCCAGGTTAAAACATCTGTGATTTTAATCAGCCCAAGAAACATTTCTCTGCTTCTCCTTTATTTATCCATTAAAATCTTGGGTAGTGGAATTTAAAATATTTGGAGATTTAACTAGATTTGAGTCCTTCTCATCTTATTGGAAGATGAATAATGACAGACTTCAGTAATGGGGGAAAACGAACAAATGTCTTGGGAAGTTTGAAGATCTCTGTGTCTGTGCACGATTTTCTTTCTTAGCATTAAGCCCCCTCTAAGCAGGACCACATCATGTCTCCTCATCTCTGGAACTCATCCGTTCTTTGCCTGTGGCTTCATTTGAGGGGTAGATTATTGTTTCATGTTGTAGTTCCTGGACTCAGCCCCATGCAATGACTTGAGGTAAAGGCCTTTTATAAACACAATTTATAAAATAAATACAGGTCCTGTATAAATAAATATAAGTCCTGCTATTTTATGAGCAGCTGGGACACCGTGGACGAGGCTGCTTATTAATTCTGATGGCAAAGCAAAGAAAAGCTCCCTGTGTTCGTATGGGCACTTTCTCCCCTTTTCTTCTTTGATGGCTTTGCCACATTCTATGTTTCTTCCATGGTCGATAAAATCCAAGGTTTAAATCGTTTTGAAATGGTTTAAGAGTTTATGAAATAAAGCTTGACAGCAAAGGGCTCCTGATATGGTGGAGCTAGGAAAGAAGCAAATTTCCAAAGATCGGTTTGTCACTACCTTAAAAGCAAAGAGAAGTTTCATGCAAAGAAAGTTGATTCCCAGGGTTTGACTCAAGTCTGTTTGGTGAAGTAGCCCAGCGTTCAAAGTCTCAGGAGGGAGAGGCGCTCCATAGACCTGAACTACATCACACTGGGCTCTGAAAGGAGGATGTAGACACCTGAGACTAGTGCACATCAAGGGACATTTCTCTGCTTTGAAAAGAGAAAAATGTTCTCTTTTGAACTAATGTGTGATTCTCCTTAGGCCCCAATTGCCTTAGTTCAATGCCAATATTTTTCCTGTGTTTATTGTCTTTTTTAACTTTAACATTTAAATTATAAAACCTGCTGTTGAAGGACAAGAACTGCCTTATCTGACTTTGTGTCACCTGTTGTTAGTCCAATACATGGTAACTGGAAAGCTCTTTAAAAAGGTCCAATAGATGCCTGGCCCTATTTTCTAATCTGGTCATATTGAAAGAAAATGCATGAGCAGTGTGGAATTTGGGCACAGTTAGACTCCTGATAATTTTCAGGTGTTAATTAGAAAGCAAAAGCGACTCACTCAGATTACTGGATTCTGTAGAAAAAATTTAGCCCATCATACAATCAAGCCATGTAGCTATGTTAGAACAACAAAATAATTGTTGCCACTCAAAGAAGGGAGATACAGCCTTTCATGGAAGTAGTTCCTCTTCAACCATTTACCAAAGTTTTATTGAGCACCTACTGTGTGCCAAAGAATTCTGCTGGGTTCTGAGGACATAAGGTTAAATAAGACAAGGTTTTTTACCCCCAAGATGGGGGTGTGTATGATAAATTAGGGTTGAAGATTTAGGAATTTTAAAAAATGCCCAGTTAGGTTTGAACTTGTAAATTTATTTTAGAATATTTATAATATAGTATAAGCCCCATGCAGTATGTAAAACATACTTACATTAAAAATTACTTACAGGTTATCTGAAATTCAAATTTAGCTGCACATCTTCTATTTACTGCATATTACTGTGGCACCCACTGTAATGGTCACATGAACAGACTATTTTTTGAGTTTGGGGGAGAGAGCCTAATTCTGCCTGAGCAAGCCAGGAAAGATTCTGCAGTGATATTGAAACAGTTGGTGTTAACTCACTTGACCTCTCACAGGGTTACTATTCTCTCATTTGCCTGATGAGGAAACTGAGAGCCAGAGGTTAAGTGATTTGCCCAAGGTCACTAGTAAATGACTCTGTCAAGCAGTCTAATTTCTCAGCCCACAGTTAACCACCATGCTATACTTATACTGCTGCTCCTGAAAACCGATCAAAATAATGTATTTATGTTCTTTGCTATTAAAAACATTTTTGTGTCTATTAGCTTAAACCTCTCATGTAACAGAGAGACTGAGAAACTCAGTGCTGAGTTGCCTCAACCTTCCATCAATGAAATGTGTGTATCCATCCACACAGCGCATATTTTCTGAGCAGCAAATGCCCCATAGCAATGTTGTTAGACTCATTTGCTGTTATCTGCCTCCTTCCCCCATATAAATTGGGACACAGAGATCAGGTAAATTTCCTTTAGTAACAAATTTGTTATCTGAGCCATGCTTAGGACTCCTAGACCAAGTCCCAAGCTTACAATAGAAACTGGTTCTGCTGAGTGGGTGCCTGTTTTTCTTTCAATAAACTACAGACAAATGGAGGTAAATCAAAATTGTGATGTGGAGACCTTTAAAAAAGAAAAGTGACCTTCCTGCTGGGAAAAAGCATGGTACAAGGCATGAGTGTAACCCTTGAGTGGTGATCAGGTTCCCCTGGGAGGCTTGTTAAAATGCAGGTGGCTGGGCCCCACCCCCAGAGTTTCTGATGCAGCAGGTCTAAGGTGACCCTGATAATTTGCATTTCTAACCATTTCTCAGGGGATGCTGGTGCACAGGCCATATTGGGAGTGAGAATCACTTGTACAGGGAATCGGATCTGTGAGATCTGAAAGCCCTAGGCCTGATTCCCCGCTGTTTGCTGTGTGAACTTGACCTAGTTATGTAGCCTAATTGAGCCTCATCTTCCTCATATTATAGACTTTTGGAGCCTTTCTAAGGATTAAATAGCATAAAGTTAACGTTAATCTCTCTGTCCTTTCTCCTTTGGAGTAATACAGCTGGGCTCCTGCGGAGGCATGTGGAAGTAGTGGGTTGCCCATCTTGACTGATTTGCCTGCCTTTCTCCTCCGAGGAAAGGAGCCATCTAGACAAGGTTCCTGACTGACAAGTGGTGGAGGAAGTAGAGGAATCTTATTTGGCCTGATGCTTAGCCTGGAGATTCCCATGATGGCTGGGGGTGGGGGGTGCACCTGTGTGCCAGCAGGAAGTCCCTGGAGATATGACACTACACTCTTGTCTTTGGGTTTCCTGGGAGCAGGTTCTGAAACAAGGTGCAAACAGCTGTTTTCTCAGGTGATCTGAGGGAACCTGGAGGGAGGGTGGGGCAGGGAGGCCACACAGAGAAGATGGCCTCTGCAGCAGGGAAGAGCCCAGGAGCCACTTGTCAGCACTGGTGGGAGGAGCTGCTGGAAGGTTGCCTGGCAGACCTTCCTGTCATCCTCAACCTCTGGTGACACCAGTGCCTTCCCAGTAACACTTGAGTGGAGCAGATCATCAGAACTCAGCATTTTCTGCACTCCATTTTTCTGTTATTGCCCAATTGTTCCCTCAGCTGTCAGCACCTCCCTTCCTTGCCAGACTCAGCTTTTTCCTCAGAGACAGGAAAAATTCATCTCACATTTACTAATGTGTTCCATGTCATGATTCAGGGGCAGCTGTCTCAGAGATCTCAGTGGGTGGCTCCGCCTCTGGTCCATCAGGCCCTCAGGGAGGACCAGGGCACACCTGCAGCAGCAACATCCCAGCCAGCACAGCACGTCTTTTTCTCAGGGTGCTGGCATGACTCCCCCAGAGGTTGGCCTCTCGTTACTATTTGACATAAGGTACATACACATATATTTTATTCTTTTTTCATCACAATAGTGCATTTATTTCACTTGAAAATGGTACCACAGCTTTGACTAAGTAATGCTGTGATGAACATTTATGTACAATTGTTATTTGTGTGAATATGTTTTCATGTCTCTGTGTGTATGCCTAAGAGTGAAATTGCTGGGTCATACTTTTTTTTTTTTCAAATTGTTTTTCCAAAGCTGTGGCACTGTTTTCACATTCCCACTAGCATGGCATAAGGGTTCTAATTTCTAATACTGAGTTGGCAAAAGTAGGTGCTCACATGGAAAAAAACATATAGACTATGATTATTATGATAACTTCATTAACTCAAAACAATGTCACAATGGTACAGCAAACCTACTTTTGCCCACCCCAGTACTTCCACATCTTCCCCAATATTTCTTATTACCTTTTTGATCATAGCCATCA
Organism: Anoura caudifer; assembly: GCA_004027475.1. NCBI lineage: Eukaryota > Metazoa > Chordata > Mammalia > Chiroptera > Phyllostomidae > Anoura > Anoura caudifer. Next base: position 15,739 of record PVKU01014803.1, on the reverse strand, counting down.
TAATGCATGTGAATGGATATCTCACCATGGTTGGCTTTGCATTCCTCTTATCACTAATGATGGTGTTGATCTTTTCATGTGCTTAATGTCCATTTGTATATATTCTCTGGGAAAATGTCCCTAGGAAAATACTTAGTCTACTTTTGAATTTGGTTGTTTCTCATTTATCTTTGAGTTGTAAGAGTTCCTTATACATTTCTCATAAAAGTCTCTTATCAGACATGATTGGTAAATATTTTCTGTTATTCTATGAGTTATCCTTTTACTTTAATGATGGTGTACTTTGAAGCACAAAGATTTTTTAAATTATATTTTATAGATTATGCTGTTAAGGTTGTCCCAATTTTCCCACTTTGTCACCCCCACCCAGCAGCCCCCACTTCCTCAGGCATTTCCCCCGCCTTTGTTCATGTCCATGGATCATATGTAAAGTCCTATACTGAACTTTACATCCCCATGGCTATTCTGAGACTACCAATTTGTACTTCTTGATCCCCTCATCTCTTCACTCATTCCTCCAAATCTCCCTCTCATCTGGCAACCATCAAAATGCTCTCCATGTTCATGATTCTGTCTCTGTTCTTCCTGTTTGCTTAGTTTGCTTTTTAGATTCAATTGTTGATAGACATGTATTTATTGCCATTTTATAGTTCATAGTTTTGATCTTTTTCTTATATAAGTAGCTTTGACATGTCATATAATGGTTTGGTGATAACGAACTCCTTTAGTTTTCTTCTTGTCTGCAAGGCTCTTTATCTGTCCTTCGATTCTAATAATAGCTTCATTGGGTAGAACAATCTTGGCTGTAGGTCTCTGCTTTTCATGACTTTGAAATTTTTTTGCCAATCCCTTCTAGCCTTCAAAGTTTCTTTTGAGAAATCGGCTGACATTCTTATGGGAACTCCCCTGTAGATAACTGCTTTTCTCTTACCACTTTTAAGATTCTCTCTTTATCTTTAACCTTTGGCATTTTAATTATGATGTGTCATGGTATGAGTCTCATTGTGTCCATCTTGTTTGGGACTTTCTGTGCTTCCTGAACTTGCATGTCTATTTCCTTTACCAAATTAGGGATGTTTTCTTTCATTATTCTTACAAATGGATTTCCAATTTCTTGCTCTTTCTGTTTTCCTTCTGCCACCTCTACAATTCGAAAGTTGGTATGCTTAGAGATGTCCTAGAAGTTTCCTATACTATCCTTGTTTTCTTTATTTTTTATTTTTAATATGTTTTATTGATTATGCTATTACAGTTGTCCCATTTCCCCCTCTTCATTCCCCTCCACCCTGTATAACCCCTCCCACCCACATTCCCCCTCCTTTAGTTCATGCCCATGTGTCATAAGTTCTTTAGCTTCTACATTTCCCACACTATTCTTGCCCTCCCCCTGTCTATTTTCTACCCACTGTCTATGCTACTTATTCTCTGTACCTTTTCCCCCTCTCTCCTCCTCCCATTCCCCTGTTGATAACCCTCCATGTGATCTCCATTTCTGGGTTTCTGTTCCTGTTCTAATTGTTGGCTTAGTTTGGTTTTGTTTTAGTTGTGGTAGTTAATATCTGTGAGTGTGCTGTCTTTTTACTGTCCTATTTTTGATATTCTTTTTCTTAGATAAGTCCCTTTAACATTTCATATAATAAAGGCTTGGTGATGATGAACTCCTTTAACTTCACCTTATCTGAGAAGCACTTTATCTTCCCTTCCACTCTAAATGAAAGCTTTGCTGGATAGAGCAATCTTGGATGAAGGTCCTTGCCTTTCATGACTTGGGATACTTTCTTCCATCCCCTTCTTGCCTGTAAGGTCTCTTTTGAGAAATCAGCTGACAGTCTGATGGGAACTCCTTTGTAGGTGATTGTCCCCTTATCCCTTGCTGCTTCTAGAATGCTCTCCTTCATTTTAATCTTGGGTAAGGTAATTATAATGTGCCTTGGTGTGTTCCTCCTCGGGTCCAACTTCTTTGGGACTCTCTGAGCTTCCTGGAATACTTCCTATGGAAGTCCATTTCCTTTGCCAGATTGGGGAAGTTCTCCTTTATTATTTGTTCAAATAAGTTTTCCACTTGTTGCTCTTCCTCTTCTCCTTCTGGTACCACTATAATTCAGATGTTGTGATGTTTGAAGATGTTCTGGAGGTTCCTAAGCCTCTCCTCATTTTTTTGAATTCTTGTTTCTTCATACTGTTCTGTTTGTTTGTTTGTTTGTTTGTTTGTTTTTTATGGTCCACTCCATTGATTTGAGTCCCAGTTTCCTTCCCATCACTATTGGTTCCCTGTGCATTTTCCTTTATTTCACCTAATGTAGCCTTCATTTTTTCATGTATTTGCAACCAAATTCAACCAATTCTGTGAGCATGCTGATGACCAGTGCTTTGAACTGTGCATCTGATGCAACTGTGCATCTGAACTGTGCAACTATCTCTTGGAATTGGCTCTGGGCTTTGATCTCTTCTCCTGTTTGAGCCATTTTGGGGGTTTTTGCTTGTTTGTTTGTTTGTTTGTTTTTGTCTGGTCACTCCTATTACGTAGTGAGGGGTGGAGCCTTAGGTGTTCACCAGGGCAGAGCAGCCCCGTTGCTGAGTTCTGACGCTGTATGTGGAGGTGGGGTCTGAGAGGGAACAATGGTGCTTGCTCTGCTCTCTCTCGTATTTCAGTCCCTTCTGCCACTTCCCACAAGCAAATTGGGCTCTTCTGGTGCTGATTTCTGTGTAGGTGGGCTTGTGTACATTCTAGGACCCTGTGGGTCTTTCCATTGAACTCTCCTGTGAGGCTGGGAGTCTCTTCCAGCACCTCAACCCCCATAAGTGTTTTCATTCCATGTTTTTAGGTTTTATTTCCTGGCACTGGGGCCCAGGATTGTGAGGTCTGTCTCACTCTCCATTTTTGCCTTGATTATCTGCACGTGAATGTGGGACCACCTGGTCAACCAGCTACCTTGCGCAGTCTCACTGGGTCTGTCCGTTGCCACCCCGGGCCCCGGGTCCACTAGCCACTGCCTGTGCACCTGGCATCTGCTAGCCACTGCCTGCATGCCTGGGGTCTGCCAGCCACTACTAGCACACCCGGTTCCACCATCCTCTGCTTTTTCCTGCCGCAACTCCGCCCCTCTTACCAGTCTGAATGAATGGTTGTCAGACTTCCGTACAGTTCAATTTTCTGTCAGTTCTGGTTGTTTTCTTGTTTCTAAATCTTTGTTGTCCTTAGTTTTGGTTGTGCAAGGAGGCACAATGTGTCCACCTACACCTCCATCTTGGCCGGAAGTCCTATCCCTGTTGTTTTTTAATTCTTGTTTCTTCTTGCTGTTCTGGTTGAATGTTTATTTCTTCCTTATGTTCCAAATCATTGATTTGAATCCCGGTTTCCTTCCCTTCACTGTTGGTTCCCTATATTTTTTTCTTTATTTCACTTAGTGTAACCTTTATTTTTCCTTTATTTTCTTTCAATACCCAAGGAGTTCTCTGAGCATCCTCATAACTAGTGTTTTGAACTCTACATCTTATAGGTTGGTCATCTCCATTTTGTTTAGTTCTTTTTCTGGGGTTTTGTTTTGTTCTTTCACTTGGGCCATATTTCTTTTTCTCCTCAATTTGGCAGACTCCCCATGTTTGTTTCTGTGTATTAGGTACAGCTGCTTTGATCCTTGTCTTAGGAGCATGACCTATTGTAGAAAATACATCAGTAAATTGTGTGGGGTAGAGCCTTAGTTAATTGCCTGGCTTCATTGCTTTGTGGTTTTCTGTGGGTGGAGGGGTTGGAGAGGGGACAATGCCACTGCCTGGCTTCTGGAGGTTTGCCTGGCCCTCACCCCACTTCCCAAATGTGACTGGTGCCCTTCCAGCTGTTGCCCTGTTAGTGAATCCCAGAGTGGGTGAGTTTGCACACATTCTAAAACTGTGGGGGCCCTTTAAGTGGAGTCTCCTGAAAATCTAACAGTTTCTTCTGTCACTCTAACCTCTACTGGTTTTTACATCAGAACTTATGGGGATTTATACTCCCAGCTCCCAAGGTTTCCCTCCTGATTTTTATCTACCACATAAGAATGTGGGACCACCCATTTCTGTGTATTATGTAAAACTGCTATGACTCCCTGTTTTGGTAACATGAACTAATGTGGTAAGTATCCTGTAGGGTCCCATGGCACAGCCTCCCTTACCACCCAAACTGGATCCTCAATGTGCACCCTCCATGTGGGCTGAGTACACCCTCTTGTAGTTTAGCTTGATTGCTGTTGGTAGGCCAATGGAAGGAATTTAGCCAGAACACTCAGCTGTAAGGACTGGTTGTGACCACTTACCACCAATTGCTGCCCTCTGTGGAGGATCAGCTGTGCAGGGGACAGGATGGTGCTGTTCCTTCATGGTCTGTAGCTGTCCACTGGGTGCACAGAGTCTGGGATATCCCAGGTGGTGCAGACCAGAATGAGCTACCACCACCTGTGTTCCACCTGGGGCTACCCACCATGAGCTACAAAGCAATCTGCAGATGGCTGCTACTTTTCTGGGCTTGGAGATTCCCAGGCAAAGACAAACTGTGATACACAGCTGGCAGCTGCTTGTGCCAGGCTTGGTGCCACTTAGCCAGAGGTGCAGGGGCTGGAGGGTGGCTGAGGCTGCTTGTTGCTTGTTTGAGAGGATTTAGGTAGATGTGAAGCCTGAGCCAAGACCAGCCATTCATATGGAAAAGCCACTGTCAACAACTTGGATGGTCCATAAGTTGGGTGGGGCAGAGCCTCAGGGATTTCCCAAGGCAGAGCAAACCATGTGAGCCAGGCTGATAGAGTCTCAGATATGGCACCTATTTGCTGGCTCTGTCGGGGGGATGGGGGGAAGGGACTCAGAAGGGGAACAATGGCATCTGCCTGCCTTTCTGTCTTGAAGAAAGCTGTCACCCAGCTCTCACCCTGATGCTAGGCACCTCAGTTCCTCCCCAGATGCCACTGGTGCCCTTCAAGCTGCTGCGTCAGTGCTGGAATTCATAGGGAGTGAATTTGTGCAGTAAGTCTGTGTGCAGACCCTTTAAGGGGAACAACTTGGGACTACAGTAGTTCCTTTCACTGACTCAAACCCCACTGGTTTTCACAGCCAGAAGTTATGGGGGTTTATCTTCCTGGCCTTGGAACTCTGGGCTGGGGGCCAGGTATGGGCCTGGGACCCCTCACTCCCTAGATATCCCTCCTGGATTTTTATCCATCACGCATGGGTATAGGACCAGCCCTTTTCACATCTTCACGTCTCCACATCTCTACATTTTCTACCAGTCTGGAGATGTGGATTTTTAGTTACATAGTTGTCAGGCTTCCATTCAACTTGATTTCGAATGGTTCTGAGTGATGGTTGTTCTATAGTTTAGTTGTAATTTTGATGTGGTTGTGAGAGGGGGCAAGCCATGCTTACCCACACATCCATCTTGACTAAAAATCAAAGATTTGTTTTTGATGAAGTTTTTTTTTAATAGTTTGTAGCATGGGCTTTTGGTGTTATAACAAAGGAGGCTTTTCCTACCCCATGGTTGTGAAGATTTACCCCTATGTATTCTTCTAAGAGTTTTACATATTTTTTGCTTTTACATTTAGCCCTTTGATCCATTTTTGAAATAATTTTTATATGGTGTGAGGTTGGAGTCAAACTTTATTCTTTTGCAAGTAAAAGTCTGGTTGCCCAAGCTCCATTTGTTGAAAAGACTATTCTTTCTCCATGAAACAATTGACCATAAATGTAAGTAAGTGTTTTTCTCCTGGACTTCAATTCTATTCTGTTGATATATATATCTATATCTATATCTATATATAGATATATAGATAGAGATAGAGATAGATAGATAGATAGATATCTTTATTTCAGTTCCACATAGTCTTGATATTGTAGCCTTGCACCAAGTTTTGAAACTGCAAAGTGAGAGTGCTTCAATTTTGTTCTGATTTTTCAGGATTGTTTTAGCTGTTCTGGGTCCCTGGCACTTTCATATGAATTTTAAAATCAGTTGCCAATTTCTGCTACAAAAAAAGCAATTGGGTTTTATTACAGATTGTGTTGAATATATAAAACAATTTGGGAAGTACTGCCATATTTAAAATATTAAGTCTTCTAATCTATGAATATGGAATGTCTTTCCATTTATTTTGGCCTTTAATTTCTGTCAATGATATTTTATATTTTTCAGTGAATAAGCCTTGTAATTCCTTTAATTTATCTGAATATTCTGTTATTTTTGATGACTGGAAAAAATTATTTTCTTTTTAAATATTTTAAGTATATTTTATTGATTATGCTATTACAGTTTTCCAATTATTTTCTCCTCTTTATTCTCCCACTTCCCTACACCCTCCAACTCTCCAGCATTCCCCCCCACCTTAGTTCATGTCCACACATTGTACATATAAGTTCTTTGACTTCTCTATTTCCTATACCATTCTTAACCTCTCCCCGTCTATTTTATGCCTATCAATTATGCTTCTTATTCCCTGTATCTTTCTCCCTGCATTCTTCCCCTCTCCCTTCCCACTGAAAACCCTCCATGTGATCTCCATTTCTCTGGTTCTGTTCCTGTTCTAGTTGTTTGCTTAATTTGGGTTTTTTTTTTAGGTTCGTTGTTGATAGTTGTGAGTTTGTTGTCATTTTACTGTTCATAGTTTTGATTATCTTCTTTTTCTTACATAAGTCCCTTTAATATTTCATATAATAAGGGCTTGGTGATGGTGAACTCCTTTAATTTGGCCTTATCTGAGAAGCACTTTATCTGTCCTTCCATTTTAAATGATAGCTTTGCTGGATAGAGCAATCTTGGATGTAGGTCCTTGCCTTTCATGACTTGGAATACTTCTTTCCAGCCCCTTCTTTCCTGCAAGGTCTCTTTTGAGAAATCAGCTGACAATCTTATGGGAACTCCTTTGTAGGTAACGATCTCCTTTTCTCTTTCTGCTTTTAAGATTCTCTCCTTCTCTTTCATCTTGGGTAGTGTAATTATGTGCCTTGGTGTGTTCTTCCTTGGGTCCAACTTCTTTGGGACACTCTGAGCTTCCTGGACTTCCTGGAAGTCTATTTCTCTTGCCGGATTAGGGAAGTTCTCCTTTATTATTTGTTCAAATAAGTTTTCCAATTGTTGCTCTTTCTCTTCTCCTCCTGGTACCCCTATAATTCGGATGTTGGAATGTTTAAAAATATCCTGGAGGTTCAAAAACCTCTCTTCATTTTTTTGAATTCTTGTTTCTTTATTCTTTTCTGTTTGGTTGTTTCTTTCTTCCTTCTGGTCCACTCTATTGATCTGAGTTCCACTTCCCTTCCCATCACTATTGGTTCCCTGTACATTTTCCTTTATTTCACTTATTGTAGCCTTCATTTTTTCATCTAATTTGCAACCAAATTCAACCAGTTCTGTGAGCATCCTGATTACCAGTGTTTTGAACTGTGCATCTGATAGGTTGGCTATCTCTTCATCACTTAGTTGTATTTTTTTCTGGAGCTTTGATCTGATCTTTCATTTGGGGTATTTTTTTTGTCTTGATGCACCTGTTATGTTGTGAGGGGCAGAGCCTTAGGTGTTCACCAGGGCGGGGTAACCCACGTTGCTAGGTTGTGATGCTGTATGTGGGGAAGGGGTCCAGGAAGGAACAATGGTGCTTGCTCCGCTCTCTACCAGATTTCAGTAACTTCCCCTGCTTCCCGCCAGCAAATTGGGCCCTTCTGATGCTGATGCCTGTGTGGGTGGGTTTGTGTACATTCTAGGACCCTGTGGGTCACTCTAATGGACTTTCATGTGAGGCTGGGAGTTTCTCCTGCTGCTGCCTCAAACCCCACAGGCATTTTCAGTCAGTAGTTTGAGGCTTTATTTCCCCATGCTGGGGCCCTGGGTTGTGCAGTCTGTCCCTCCCCCCAGTTGTTTCTCCCACTTTATCTGAGTGCAAATGTGGGACCACCCAGTCCACAATCTGCCTCACTGTGTCTGCCCACTGCTGCCTTGCCAGCCAGCTGCCACCTTGCCCACATCAGTCCTCCAGCCACCACCTTGTCGTGAGTCCCTTCTGCCAGCTGCCTATTTCCTCCCCTTCTACTGGTCTGGATGAATGTGTCTTCTTTAACTCCTTGGTTGTCGGACTTCCATACAGCTTGGTTTTCTGTCAGCTCTGGTTGTTTTTTTTTGTTGTTGTTTTTAAGTTGTTGTCCTTTTTTTGGTTGTGTAAGGAGGCACAGTGTATACCTATGCCTCCATCATGGCTGGAAGTCTTTTTTTTCCAATTTTGTTTGTTTATTTTGTTCTTTAGATTCTACATAAAAGTAATATTATATGGTATTTGTCATTCTCTGTCTGGCTTATTTCAGTTAGCATAATACCCCCTAGGTCCATTCATGATGTTGCAAAAGGTAAGATTTCATTCTTTTTTTACAGCTGAGTAGTACTCCATTTTGTAAATGCACCACAGCTTTTTGTCCACTTGTCTGTTGATTGGCACTTAGGTTGCTTCCACATATTGCTGTTGTTAAATAACACTGCAATGAACATAACAGTGCATATGTTTTTTCAAATTAGTTTTGGGGTTCCTTTCAATATATTCTTAGAAGCAGAATTTCTGGGTCATAAGGCAATTCCATTTTTAACTTTTTGAGGAACCCTCACACTGTTTTCTGTAGAGAGTGCATAAACTGTTGTTTCAGTGGGAGGAAGCAGTGTCCAGCTTTGGGGAAGGGGTGTTCTCTCCCTCACTCAGGACCACCACTATCCAGTGCCCCAGCCTTGGTCCTCTAGTGTCAGGACTGACAGAAAGTGTCATGAGGGGTGGAAGGAATGGCCAGGAACCATTAGCTGCCCCTTGATGGGAGAGAAGAGCAGGTTTCATCATCCAGCAGAAAAGGACAGCACTTGCTGCCGAGGGAGGTGGGGCAGCGGGAACACTGTATGGGAAGCAGCTGAGAGTGGAACCTGACAGTATCCCTGGTTAGGCAACACTATGAGGCAAAGACTGTTGGTAGTAACACAATCTAAACAGGCTGGTGGCACCATGAGAAACCCAAATTGCTATGCTCTAAGCAGGGTTCCTTAAGTTCCACTAAGACAGAAGCTAGGGCAGGCTGATGTTATAAACAAAAGTTAAATCCTGGGCCAGTGATAGAGCACTGGGATCGGGGGCAGGGGGGCGGGGGGCTCTCCCTTTCTTGTACCAGAGGCAGGTGACAGCATTGTGTATGTCTTTTCCAGACATTCCCAGTCAACCCCCTATGCTACCACTTGTAGAGGACTCCCAAACAAATGCCTGAGGTCTTTTTGAAGAGTCCAGATTATAGTACAGTCCTATGTACATGTTAAATGAATTTTACCTATTACTTATCTTTTTTAAGTATATTTTATTGATTATGCTATTACAGTTGTCCCAATTATTTTCTCCCCTTTATCACCCTCCTTGCTGCATCACCTGCCACCCTCCAGCATTTCCACCCCCCTTACTTCATATCTGTGGATCATACACATAAGTTCTTTGGCTTCTCCATTTCCTATACTATTCTTACCCTCCTGCTGTCTATTTTGTACCTATCATTTATGCTTCTTATTCCCTGTACCTTTTCCCCCATTCACCCTCTCCCCCTCCCCACAGATAACTTTCCATGTGATCTCATTTCTGTAATTCTATTCCTGTTCTAGTCATTTGCTTAGTTTTTGTTTTTTAGGTTCAATTGTTGATAGTTGTGAGTTTGTTGTCATTTTACTGTCCATAGTTTTTATCTTTTTCTTAGATAAGTCCCTTTAACATTTCATATAATAAGGGCTTGGTGATGATGAACTCTGTTAATGTCATCTTATCTGGGAAACACTTTATCTGCCCTTCCATTCTAAATGATAGCTTCGCTAGATAGAGCAATCTTGGATGTAGGTCCTTGCCTTTCATGACTTGGAATACTTCTTTCCAGGCTCTTCTTGCCTGCAAGGTTTCTTTTGAGAAATCAGCTGCTAGTTTTATGGGAACTCCTTTGTAGGTAATGATCTCCTTTTCTCTTGCTGCTTTTAAGATTCCCTCCTTGTCTGTAATCTTGGGTAACTTAATTATGATGTGTCTTAGGGTGTTTCTTTTTGGGGCCAAGTTCTCTGGGACTCTCTGAACTTCCTGGACTTCCTGGAAGTCTATTTGCTTTGCCAGATTAGGAAAGTTCTCCTTCATTATTTTTTCAAATAAATTTTCAATATCTTTCTCTTCCTTCTCTTCTTCCAGCACCCCCATGATGTGGATATTGGAATGTTTAAAGTTATCCCATATGTTCCTAAGCCTCTCCTCATTTTTTTCCATTCTTGTTTCTTCATTCAGTTTCAGTTGGATGCTTCTTTTTCCTTTTGTTCCAAATCATTGGTTTGAGTTCTGGCTTCCTTCCCTTTACTGTTGGTTCCCTGTATATTTTCCTTTATTTCACTTTGTATAGCTTTCATTTCTTCCTTCATTTTGTGACTGAGCTCAATCAATTCTGGGAGCATCCTGTTTACCAGTGTTTTGAACTCTGCATCAGATAGGTTGTGTATCTCCTTGTCGCTAAGTTCTTTTCCTGGAGTTTTGATCTGTTCTTTCATTTGGGCCATATTTCTTTGTCTCAGTGCACCTATTACATGGTAAGGGGTGGAGCCTTAGGTATTCACCAGGGTGAGGCAACCCTCTTTGTGGAGGGTTAGCCTGGATAAATGTTTCTTTAACTCCTTGGTTGTTGCACTTTCATGCAAATGATTTTTCTGGCAGTTCTGGTTGTTCTTTGTTCTTAAATTGGTTGTTATCCTTCTCTTGGTTGTGTGAGGAGGCAAAGTGTTTCTTTCTATACCTCCATCTTGGCCAGGACTCTCCTGTCCCCATTACTTATCTTAAATATAAAACAGAGCTTCCCTCAATAGAAACAATAACAGCAAAATACAAATGATAATTTACTGTGAGTCTGAATGCCCACAGAAAGTTTCAATCAATTTGAAATGTACTAAACACCCTGCAAAGATTAGGGGAACAACATTATTCTTTTTCTTAATTTTATTCTTCAGTTACAGTTTACATTTGTTATTAGTATCTCCATTTTAGGTGTACAGCATAGTGGTTACACAATTGTATACTTTCTTCTTTAAATTAATTTTAGAGAGAGGAAGGTAAAGAGAGAGCTAGAGAGAGAAAAACATTGATTTGTTGTTCCACTTATTTATGCATTTATTGTTTGCTTCTTGTATGTGCCCTGACCTCAGATTGAGCCTGCAGCTTGGTGTATCAGGACAACACTCCAACCAACTGAGCTACCCTGCCACATCCTGACAATCATATACTTTTCAAAGTGTTCCCCCTACCCTTGTTATATCCAATGCCCACCTGGCACCATACATTGTTATTACAATATTATTGACTACATTCCCTATGCTGTACATTACATCTCATGACTGTTTTGTACCTACCCATTTGTACTTCTCAATCCCTTCCCCTTTTTCATTCAGTCCCCCACTTCCCTCCCTTCTGGCAACCATCAGCCTGAGAAATAGCATTATTATTAATTTGATAAATTATTTAAAATGCCAGTATTCATTAACTACCACTCTGGTGATTTCCAGTTTCATGTTTATGGATTTAAAAAGATGTTTCCTGGTTGAAATTTTAATTTGGGGAAAATGCAAAAATGTTATGCTTTCCTGCTATAATTGTGTGAGTGAGCCCCAAGGTCACCCTCCATTCTATGCACCTCTCCTCTCTCCGCACCACAATCCAAGATAGTGCAGGTCAAATGTGACTTCTCAGAGATGGAAGCTGTCCTTACATAGGCTCAGTTTGTAACTGCCAAGATGATGCTATACAGGGATAAATGAGTAAAATCATTCCTACTACTCTTTCTTGAGCTTGTCCCTCTGTACTACAGACTGCATAGGAGAACATATTTGCTGATACATCTGATCCAAAATTTATAAAGAACTTATAAAACTCAACAACAACAACAAAAAAAATCCAATTAGAAAATTGCCAAAGGTTCTGAATAGACCCTTCTCCAAGGAGAAGGTCAGTAGACATATGACAAGATGGTCAATGTCACTAATCATCAGAGAGATGCAAATTAAAACCACAATGAGATATCACCTCACACCTGTCAGAGGGGTTATCATCAGCAAATCTACAAACAATAAGTGCTGGTGAGGCTGTGGAGAATAAAGAACTTTCATGGACTGTTGGTGGGAATGCAGATTGGTGCAGCCACTGTGGAAAGTAGTATGGAGTTACCTCAAAAAATTAAGAATGGGAATAAGGAAGATGGCAGTGTGGTAAGAGGAAGCACATTCTTCTTCCCCCTTCGCACAGGAGAAAAACCTGGTCAATTTACAGCGGAGCACAGCAAACAGACATCAGAAACACAGCACATTTGAAAACAGAAGATTGAAAATTGCAGTGGACATTGAAAAACAAGACGTTAAGGAGAGTACTCCAGCAACGTGGGGACCAGGCAGGGGCTGAGATCCTGGGCCAGTGCTGGCCATAAGACTGTAGGGAGGGAGGGAGCCAGGTCAACCACTCCCTGGTCAGCCAAACAAGGTTTCAGCAGCACCGGGATAAACCTGGTTGCTTGAAATCTCACAAAGAGTTAAGATCTCATAGCCCTGGGAGGACTGCATGTTGGAGCTCGCGCGACTGTCTACGCCCATGTGCCATTGGAAACAGCTGTGTGGGGATCCATTGGCACCACCGCACCACCGGGGGCCCTGCGCTGCAGTCACTCAGTGTCTGTGCACCATTGGGGACCTGCGTGAACTGCTGGGAGATCTTAGGCACCTGTGTGCAACCTGCATGGGGGTCGAATCGTGCTCACAGGACAGTCAGCACCAGTGCATGAAAGGCTGAAAGATCATTAGCGCTTGCGCGCGACCGCAGTAGGTGCATGCCATCTCAAAAGATTGGCCTGAGACCCTGTGTGGAAAGGCCCTGGGCTAGATCTGAGGACAGTAGCCCAAAGATAACTGAGTGCTGAACAAGGAGAAAAACAATATGGTCACCCCTTGGACACTGCAGTCAGCAAGGCCAGAAAAAACAGCTTGGCAAGATTGATAACAGCAAGAGCTGGTGGGGTTTTGGAGGGGGGGGTAATTAATTTTTCATTATTCTTATATTTTTTACCCCTCAACTCCTTTTGCTTCTCATTACTTCTTTCTTGTTTTATTCCTTCTTCCTTTCTTTCCAATCTTATCTCTTCTTCCTTTCTCTTTTTTCTTTTCTTTTTCTTTCTGTTTTTCTTTATTCTCCTTTTATTTTTTTCTTTTCTTTTTTCTTCCTCTTTTCCCTCTTTAAACACCTACACCTGAGACAAAAACAAAACAAAACAAAAAAACTGGAACTGTGGAAAGACCAGAGTTGGTCCCAAAGAGGGGGCATTTCAACAGCTGAGACACTGGAAGCTGTGAACACCAGGATACCTGAAGGAGACAGCACCACTGCAACTCACAGGTATTCTACCACAGAAGTTCACACCATAAACCCAGGGAACCAGAACAAATCAATTTAAGAAACTGAGCCTAATAATAAGAGCCTCACAAACAATGGGAAGACAAAAAAACAATTCCCAAAGGAAAGAAAAGGAGAAAGCCCCAGAAAGAATGCTAAATGAAATGGAAGCAACTCAACTATCAGATTTTGAGTTCAAAGCAATGGTTGTCAGGAAGCTCCAAGAGCTCTCACTGAGCTACCAGAAACTACAGGGAAGCTACAAGGAACTCACTGCAAACTATATCAACATGAAAAAGGAAATAGAAACTATCAACAAGGGCCAAGAGGAAATGAAAAATACAATTTCTGAACTGAAGAACACAGTGGAAGGAATGAAAGCAGAATTGATGAAGCAGAAGATCGGATCAGCGAGTTGGAGGACCAAGTAGAAAAAAAACATCCAGAAAGAGCAAGAAAAGGAAAAGAGGCTCAGAAAGAATAAAGAGGGATTAAGAGAAATGCAAGACAATATGAAACATAATAATATCTGTATAATAGGGATACCAGAAGGAGAAGAAGAAGAACAAGAGATAGAAAACCTATTTGAAAAAGTAATGATGGAAAGCTTCCCTAATTTGATAAGAGAAAAAGTCACACAAATCCAGGAAACACAAAGAGTCCCAATCAAGAAGAACCCAAAGAGGCCCATGTCAAAACACATCATAATTAAAATGGTAAAATTCCAAGACAAAGAGATAATATTAAAGGCAGCAAGAGAGAAAAAGGAAGTAACAGACAAGGGAGAGCCGATGAGGTTACCAGCTGACTTCTCTATGGAAAAACTCCATGACAAAAGAGAATGGCAAGGAATATTCCAAGTAATGAGAACCAAAGGCCTGCAACCAAGACTACTTTACCCAGCAAGGCTTTCAATCAAGATAGAAGGCCAAATAAGGAGCTGCCCAAACAAAAGAAGTCTAAAAGAATACACCTTTACCAAACCAGTTCTGCAAGAGATACTAAAGGGCCTGCTTTAAAGAAAGGAAGGAAAAGAGAGAAAGAGAGAGAGGAACACAGGTACGAAAATGGCAATGAATAAGCACCTATCAATAATAACCTTAAACATAAATGGATTAAATGCTCCAATCAAAAGGCATAGAATAGCTGAATGGAGAAGAAAGCATGACCCACACATATGCTGCCTACAAGAGACCCACCTCAGGACAAAAGACCTACACAGACTCAGAGTGAAGGGATGGAAACAAATTTTCCAAGAAAATGGACAGGAAAAAAAAAGCCAGGGTAGCAATATTCGTATCAGACAAAAAAGACTTCAAAAGAAGAGCCATAAAGAGAGACCCAGAAGGTCACTTCATAATACTCAAGGGAACAATGCACCAAGAAGACATAAACATTGTAAATATATATGCACCCAACATAGGAGCACCCAAATATATCAAGAAAATCTTAGAGGACTTCAAGAAAGATATTGACAGCAACACAATTATAGTAGGGGATTTTAACACCCCACTGTCAAAAATGGACAGATCTTCCAAACAAAATATCAACAAAGATATTGTGACATTGAACAACACTCTAGATGAAATGGACTTAACTGATATATATAGAGCCCTTCATCCCAAAGGAACTAAATATACATTCTTTTCAAATGTACATGGAACATTCTCAAAGATAGACCACATGACAGGACACAAAACTAACCTTAACAAATTCAATAAAACTGAAATCATACCAAGCATTTTCTCCAACCACAAGGGACTGAAACTAGAAACCAACTCTAAGCGGAAACACGCAAAGTCCTCAAAATCATGGAGATTGAATAGCATGCTATTAAACAATGAATGGGTCAAGAATGAAATTAGGGAGGAAATCAAAAAGTTTCTGGAAACAAATAAAAATGAACTCACAATGACCCAAAACTTATGGGACACAGCAAAGGCAGTCCTCAGAGGGAAGTTCATAGTGATACAGGTGTGCCTTAAAAAGATAGAAACACCTCAAACAAATAACTTAATCCTATGCCTACAAGAACTCGAGGAACAACAGCAAAGACAGCCCAGAGCAAGTAGAAGGAAGGAAATAACCAAGATCAGAGCAGAATTAAGTGATATAGAGACTTAAAGCACAATTCTAAGGATCAATGAATCCAGGAGCTGGTTTTTTGAAAAGATAAACAAAATTGACAAGCCTTTAAGCAGGCTCATCAAGAAAAAAAGAGAGAGGACCCAAATAAACACAATCAGAAATGAAAGAGGAGAGATTACAACTGACACCACAGAAATACAAAGGATTGTAAGAAATTACTATGAAGAACTGTA
>PVKU01014802.1:0-21217 GCA_004027475.1 Anoura caudifer | reverse complement strand
TTGCAGAAGGTCTGTGGGGAACTGTGGAGAGAAATGGAAAAGTGAATGATGGTTAAATGTGGATGGGTGGGTAAAAATATGTATAAAGGATGTGAAAGTTTTAAACCTGGAGGAAAGGAAACTTCAACTGTTTATTTTCTAGTTTCGTGGGAAAAGAGCAAATTTCTCCCATTGGTTCTGTTTCTGATCAGAAGCCCTCTGTACCTGTTAAGGTCACCTGTAAGACCTGTTTAAGGTTGCTTGTAACCGGTTGGGGAGAATGCCTTTGCCACTCAGGACCCAGGAAGGGTCATCTGGGCTGATGAGTGCTTCAGCCTGAGGCAAAGAGCATGTCTCTGCCAAGAGACCCGGCCTGAAAGAGCAAATCTCTGCGAGGCACCAGTGGACACATTGGTGCAAGAGAATGCCTCCACCTGTGTATTGTTCTGGAACTCTGGGTTTCGGATTTTGCTCTGTATCTGCTCAGAAAAGGAAATTGAGGATTCCAGAAAAGGTTGAAACTTCATAATCTGTAGGAAAGTGAACAAGGAAAAACATTTTCCTTCACACTTTGTATTCCTCTCCCTACCTGATCCCTCCAGAATTTGGCATTCTGAAGGAGAGAGTGAAGGCATGAGGTTTCTTTGCATAAATCCAGTAAGACCAGTCGTTAATAGTGCTTTTGTTAACTGAGACTTTGACTGCAATGTCACGCCTGAGGGTGGTGTGTCTGGGTTCTGGCGTCACCAGAAAGCCCTGAGGAACCGGGATTGACTTGCGAAGCTAGTGAGAGCCCACGAGAAGAAGCCTGGTACTTTGGGTTGGTTGTGCGGTTCATGCCAGTCTTTCCAGGGAAGGAATGAAGGCTGCTTTCCTGAAAGATGGCTAAAAAGAACCTGCAGGTGCAGTGGAAGGCCCAAGGATTTGAGTGCAACGACTGGTACAGGTGAAGCCAGATGGCAGGTGTGTGGCTTTGCTTCTGTGCTCCGAGGGGTGGGCTGAGAAGTCAATCTAAGGGTTCCCTGTGTGAGTTTCAGCAAAGCAGACTCAAAGATCATGGGTGATCCAGGCTGCTCTTGGTGTTTATGCAGATGAACAGTCGAAATTAAAAGGGGGACCCAAAGCAGTCCCTGTAACAACAATGAGGGTGATCTTAGGGAGAAAAATTGTAGTTCAAGGAAATCGCAATGCTCAGTATTGAACATTAGAATGGTACGGCTAACTGTCTTGAAAGTTTGCTTTCATTTGAAAGTTGAAAATGGGTTTGTAATATCACCAAAGATGTTCAATTTACAGGTTCAAAGGACCTGTCAAATTGCCATTGTTAAATGTCATTGCAGCAAGGACCTTGCAACTGAACGTCTTCCCAAAAGACCATCTCACAGCCACAGAGACTGTTTGGGGGATTGTTTGTGTGAATTAACCTGTGTGTTCTTCTGTTTTCATAGGGCGTATGCCTATGACCTCGTACCTGGGTGATTGGTTGTAATATAGGCTTCATATGAGAAGCCCATCTTCATCGTCACCCCATGAGGCTCAACGGTTTGGCTGAACTAAGTGGCTGGGTTGGTGAAGGCTTGGGGCGGTCTGTGAGCTTCACTTTAAAACTGATTTTCCCTTTTCTGTTGGTGGCTTGGACAGAAAGGGCCCAGAAATCTGAAAGAGGGGAAATCCTAATGTATTCCCCTCAGTCAGAGTGAAGTACAGTGGGCCACAAGGGTTCCGGACAGGGGTAGCATGCCTTGTACACCTTCCTCCAGATAAGCCATTTCCTACCTAAGTCCCTGCCTTGGTCATTTAGTGGTCATGATTTAATTGTGCTTCCAACTGTGTTTCCAAATCTGTCACCTCCAGAGCACGACTTGACCAGAATGCCAACTGTCCAGTAATGCCAGCCTTTACTGGCATCACTTCCCTTACAGGAAGGACTTCCTCCGTGCTGCACCCCCCCTTTCAGGGGACCCATGACCCAAGTGTAGGTAGGACGACGTCCATGTCCACCTGGAAGTAGTTACAAGAAGATGAGACCTTCGTCCATTGTCTTTTATATGATTATAAAGTGGGTATATATGTGAAAGGAAGGATTGATACAGGGTGCAACCAAGAGGGGGGCCCCAAATAGGGATTTGGAATGGGGCCCAGAGCTCAGAGTGTCCAGGAAATATTAGGAAGACATATAAGATGCCCTCACCCCTTCCCCCTCAGGTGCGAGTTGGGGGAAGGGATACATGGAGCAGGAACATGCAGGGCTGTTTTGTGCAGCCACAGCTGTGCAGCTAATCCATGGCTTGGTCATTTAACGTATCTATAACCTTTAACTGGTTACACAGATATGTTAAATAGCTGTGGCCATGCTCTGAGCCAGGGGGATGGAAGGGGCTTCCCCCCAAGATGTAACTGGGGGGCAGGTATCCCGGGTGACAGCGCCTGTGTGAGAGCTCAGAGATGATTGGCTCCATGACATGGGGACACACCTGCTCAGACTCACGATGGCAGCCCAGCGAACTTGGAATAATACAGGAGTGCTGGCAGGTGTAACTGATTGTTGGAGGAGTCGGGAGTGGGGGTACAGAGGAAGGTTGGTGCAGGGATTTAGACCCAGACATGGCAGCCATTGGGGGAACCCATGGAGCTTTGGCCAGAATAGAGACTGCCACAGCCCTGTGAGGGGGAACCACCACACGGCTTTAGCAGAGAACTGCCACTCGGCTTTGGCAGAGTGTCGATCCCCCACCTCCCCGCAGCTTTGGTGAAAGGAGAGAACCACCTGGCTTTGCCAGAGTGGGGAACCCTGCAGCTTTGGTGGGGAAGGAACCACGTAGTTTGGCCAGAGTGCAGACCCCCGAAGCTATGGTGGAGAGAAGAAACGTGCAGTTTTGGCCAGAGTGGGGACCCCTTTGGTATAAGAGGACCACGTGGCTTTGGGGTGCTCCCTTTGGCCATGTGACCTGAGAAGCAAGAGAGACTTTGCCTGGAAGAAGGTTGAAAGACCTCTTGCGGGTAGGCCATGAGAAGGTGCCACATGGCTTTGGATTAATTAGAGATCCTGCCTGGACGGTGACAGAGATGATGGTGCCAGCAGCCCGAATCACGGACGTTTGCTTCTTTTCCTGAGATATGTACCCGGAATTAGGGCAGGGGGAGAAGGAAGCACTGTGGGCGTCTGTGGGTATCCTAAAGGACTTTGATATTTTAATGAAGACATCAGGTCACTACTTTAAGTCTGTTTAGCTTTAAATAAACATTTCCTTTCCTTTTCACAAATCTCTGGCATTGAGAGATATCCGTCTTTCCTGTGCTGGCGGACACAACAAACCTAGTGGGGGGGTCCTTTCGGTAATAGTGTATCGTACCCCCGTGGCCCTCTGTGAGCGTGCTCTGAAACACTATCTCTGTTGGTAACTTATGCCTTCATGTCCTGGTTAAGAAAGTATACCCAAATTGGAGATTGTACATATGTTTCCTATATTTCCTTTTGAGATTTTTATTTTATTTATTTTAATTATTTAATTAATTTACGTTTAGAGAGGGGAAGGGAGGGAGAAAGGGAGAGAAACATCGATGTGAGAGAGGAACATCAGTCAGTTCCCTTGTGCGCACGCCCTGACTGGAGACTGAACCTGCAACCTAGGCAGGCGCCCCGACTAGGAATTGAACCTGCGTCCTTTCTCTTCATGGGGCAGTGCACAACTAACCGAGCTACACCATCAGGGCTTTGTTTTCTTGTATTTTTTTTATAGATAAAAATGCAGCCCTTCATGGAATTTTATGTAGTATGAGGTAGGAGCTTAGCTTTATTATCTTCTAGTTGGAAAACCATTTGGGTCAGCGCCGCTTACTAAACAAGCTGCTGTTTCCCTGCCTTTGTCACATACGAAACTCCGTGATCAAGTGGGATTCACTACATACTGTGTAGACTGTTCTACTGATTTTTCTGTTCTTATGTCAATACCGGACTGATTTGAGTATGCTCAGGCATTTTTTTTTTTTTTTTTTTTTGTCCAATGGGAGCTTTAAAAAAGTGTTACCTAATTCTATGTACAGAAAGTTGGGATTTCAATTGGAGTAAAGTTGGGAATTCAATTGGCGTAAAATATCAATTTTGGAAGAATGTATATTTTATACTATTATTTTCATACAAGAACATAGTATGTTTTTCTATTCAGATCTTGTTTAATGTTTTTCAATATGATTGAATTTTTATTAGTTAAGTGTATCATGTATCTATGAGTATATGTACAGTGTAAAGAAGATCAATACAATAAGTCAGTGTAAGAAACAGAATATTGCCCTTGAAACTCCAATAATAATAAAAAAAATTGATCTGAGAGCGAGAAAGAGGGAGAGAGCAGGAGAAAGAGGGAAACACCACTCTGCTGTCCACTTCCACATGCCCTCGGTGTTGACCCTCGTGTGCACCCTGACCAGGGGCGGAACCCGCCCTCGGTGTTTTGGGAGGACACGCTAACCCCTGAGCTGTTCAGCCGGGGCCTTAACTCCCTTCTCCATTGCTCTTCCTCCCGCTCACCAAGGTTTTGTCGCTCTTCTGTTCTTTGTGGCAGTTATTCCCTTGCCTTACAGTTTTACCACCCACGTCAGTTGCTCTAAATACTATTTATTTTTTAGTTTTGTCCATTATTAACCTTGATAAAAATGGGATTCGACTGTTTTCTTCTGGGAATTGCTTCTTTTATTCAACATGATGTATGTGAGATTTACCCATGCTGATGGAGGTAACTGTATTTCGCTCACTTTTACTGCTCGTTTTATCCCATTACATGAATATTCTACAATCTGTTTATCCAGTCCACTGTTTGTGGGTATTTGGGCTATATCTAGCTTTTTTACTGTGAAGAGCTTTCTTCTAAAAATACCCTGATGCACTCTTGTAAGAGTTTCTCTAGGACAATGGTCTTCAAACTTATTTTGCTTGTGTATTCGCTAATAGAATTTTAAAAATCTAGGTGCTTTCTTGAACATTTTAACTTGAACTTCGGTTACGGAACTAAAGTGGGGTTTGACTGCCCACGGACAAACATAGGCATAAAATGAAAATTGGTAGGGAAGGAAAAAGGGCACTTTAGGGCAGCTACCCCCAGAACCAGAAAGTGTCCAGAAACCCCCGCTCCATCCTTATCTGTCCTTCTGGAGTATGAGGCTGCTAAGCAGACCGCTCTGCAGCTTCAGGCTCCCTCCCTGGAGTGCCTCCTTGTAGCTTGGCTGCTGCCTGCCGAGTGGACTCTGTCCCTGGGGCCCCGCGCCAGAGGCTGCTCACACCCCCTGGTCCGGTGAGCATTACAGCCCACGCACCGTGCGCTTATCTCAGAGCCAGGGAAGGGGCACAGTCCAGGGCGTGGAACTCTCCTTGGTGCTCACTGGCCCAAGGCCTAGCCAGAGAGGGCAAAGAGCAGCGGCGAGTTTCCCCTACCCTTTGTTTAAATTTCCCAGCCCCCAATTCCACGTGCTCGGGAAGCCACCAGTTTCCTAGCCAATCCCATAGGCTAGACCGTCCGCCCCTCCCTGTGTCGCTGTGTTAACCTCCATGGTCCCTGTGTTGTTGTGACCTTTGCTGCGCAAACTCCACACAAGATTGCCTTCTCTTCTGCTAGCCCGGTTGCCAGGGCAACGCGACACGGTCCTACCAGTGTGTTTCCCCTTTACCCTGGGGGTGTGGACACCCATCCACCCCACGCTGCGGCCTCAGCCCTGCCATCTCCGGTGTTTCCTGCAGCCGCCCCTCCCTTGGGCACCACACCACTATCACTTCTAAATTTTTTTCATCATGAATGTTTGCAAAGAATGAAATTTGTACCGCATTGTAGATGTTAACATTTAAAAATAAATTGCCACTTCTTTTTAAAAAAAAATATAAGTAACATAGAAGTTGGGTACTTACAAGCAATTTTGAAAAATATATGAACAGGCTCATCTCTAATAGCCAGAAATTTTACTTTGTTACTCTTTCTGCCTGACCACCCATTCACATACCCAACAGAATTGTATCTTTTTAAAAACAGATTTAAACTATATAATTTATTTTTAAAGATATTTATTTTTAGAGAGGGGGAGGGAGGAAGAGAGGGAAACATCAATGTGTGGTTGCCTCTCCTGTGCCCCTACTGGGGACCTGGCCCACAGCCCGGGCGTGTGCCCTGACTGGGAATCAAACCAGCGACCCTTTGGTGCCAAGGCTGGTGCTCAATCCACTGAGCCACACCAACTGGGGAAAAATTGTATCTTACTGCAATAGATTTTTATGCTGGAAAACCTTGATCAGCCTCGCTTACATTTTTGTCACAAAAATATATATAAAAATTGGAAAAAAATTCTGTGACCATAAAATTTTACATGTGAAACCTCTCTCCTGTATTTAGTTATCATTTTCAAAGTGTTATCAGCACACAATTGATCAAAGCAGCACAAACACGTCACAACATCTGTAAAGTAAGGATTTAACAGTAACTCTTTCATTTCGGACAATCATTCCAACGGGCCGGGCGAGACTCTTTATGTACGCGCGCACGACTGCGATTCTTTGCTAGAATGAGACAGTGCTCCGGCCAGCTCTGATCCTGTCTGCGTTTTAATCAGGACGGCACCGGGCACCTCGTTAACATAAATAAATAAACAGGAAGGAAACAGTGTTGCTACGACCACGCCCCTCAGTGCTTCCCCTCCCTCCAAGACACTGTGAGTGCTGAAACCCATATAGCCATCTGCCATTCATTTTTAATGATCTGTTGATGGGTACATCTGCCTCCCTTTTTGTTGAAAACAAAGTAGTGCGAACTGCCCGACTTGCGAAAGCCTTTATTAGTCAGCCATTGCAGACATTAGATTTCACAATATCTGGGAAATACACCAAAAAGCCTTTACCAAGCCCTATCACGTGATGCTACTAAATCTCTTACTTTTTCACTTGAGAGGCTGAAAGGTATCTCTTTTTTACCCAATATACTAAAACTTTTTAAAAATGAAATATTGTAAACTTTGATCAATCTTTGACAATATGTTTTGAAAACTTAAAAAAAGAGATTTTACTTAAGTATTTTAGAGAGAGGAAGGGAGGGAGAAAGAGAGGGAGAAAAACACCAACATGTGGTTGCTTCTCGAGCTCCCCCTACTGGGGACCCGGGAAGGTGTCCTGATTGGGAATTTAACCAGTGACCCTTTGGTTTACACCAGCATTCAATCCACTGAGCCACACCAGCCAGGGTCCCCAGGACTTTCTTGGGCCCACTTTATGCCTGGCCCCCTTCCCCGGAGGGAGAATGAGGTCACCCATTGTCTACTGGAGGACTGGGTGCTATGTCTCTGAGGCTGTCAGAGCTGGCACATCCCCATCCAAAGTCCTCACCCTCCTCTGCTCAGCCTGCCCTTCCTCTGAGAACACGGTGCAGTGAAGAGAGACAGATGTCGCAGGGTGGTCCAGCCTGGAAACCTGGTTCCCTCCCCCGTATTGCCATCACCAACCACGTTTTGTTGATTTCACTGCCCCCCCCCCCCGCCAGTGTTTCCTGTTTACGCCCCCACTCACTTTGCTAGGGCGCAGACCCTGACCCCAAGATGGAATTCTTTCCTTCTAAGCGTGCTCCCCGCCCCCAGTTTACGAGCTTACAGTTCAGCCACCACATTGCTGCTGCTGCAGCGTGATCCTCCGAAACCTGCTCACCTGCTGGAAGCCTCCAGGGACTTCCTGCCCTCCAGTCCTGAAGGTGATGCACAGACCCTGGCCCGCCACCCTCCCCCTCTGCACCCCTCCCCGGGTGCGATTCTCATTCCTGCCCTTGACCAATGGCCTCCCTCCGCCTGGAGTGAGTCCCGCAGAGGGCGGCGGGTTCTGAGCAGTTCCAGCGCCGCCGGCCTGGGGGAGTCTCTGCTGAGCCCACGTGCCATCCTTTTGGCCAAGGACGCCAAACCTCCAAAACTTTCCTCCTACACCCCATTTTCCTGAGCCTTCATGCGTGTACCACACAGTCGTCTTGGGGAGCAGGGGCCTTGCCTTCTGTTACTTACGTGGTGCTGGTGCCGAGTGCAGAATCGGACACTCCGTGCAGCTGGGCTGCAGGAAGTCGCGGAGGGGAGAGACCTAGCCAGGTCGGACAGTTAGGGAGCGCTGCGTTGAGGAGGTGGTCCTTGGTCAGAGAACTCAGAGACCTTAGGGTGGCCGGGCTTTGAGGAGCTGGCAGGTTATCCTCCTCGTGGTGTTTGGGAACAGTCATGTGCCACCTCTGGGTGAAACCTCTGTCACCAACAGGGGTTTGGAGAATGACACCTGGGTGGCCCCAGTGAGGCCCTGAGACACCCCACATTTAATCATTCCCCCACTTGGTCACAGGCTGCCTGGGACGGCTGTAGGCCTGCTGTACAGGGTCCAGAGGAGTAGAGGAGCACGTGGGGCAGCCCCCGAGAGGAGGAGTGGCTGGGGGAGGGTCCACGCGGGGACTTCCTCTGACTTCCCATTTTCAGTGACTTTTCTGCTCAGATGTCACTGCGGTGTCTGCCCTCTTCCCTTCGCTACCATGAAAATGGGGAACATGCCTCCTTCCCCGGGGTCCCAGACATCACACACCGTGGAGCCCACTTTGGGGCCAGAGGTTGCCTTGGCACATGGCTCCAGTGACCGTGGGGTACTTACCGCGCCCGCGGCTGGGACCACATCCGGACTGCTGCCGGTGTATTCGGCCTGTGCGCTGAGAAGGAAGGCCTTTTACATTTTTCAAAGGTTGAAGAAATCCAAAGAAGAATAATGTTTCATCACCACCCATGAAAGGGACGTGAAGTTCAGATTTCAGTGTTCGGAAAGTTTGATGGGATTGCCGCCTCGCACATTCCTCACGCCCTGACCGGGCACCTTTCCCTCTACAAGTGACTAAGATCCTTCGGTCTGCTTGGCCTGAACTAGCCACTGTCTGGCCCTGCTCCGTGAAATTTCCCAGCCGCTGACTCTGCTTTCCTGAAGGCAACGTCCCGTCCCACCTGTGACCCCTTTTCTCTCCTCGGGTGTCCAGGTCCCTTCCTTCCTTCCCCTCATCCACTTCATGGCTCCAGAATTCCCCCCCAGAACATCCTTATTACCCTCTCTTGGGTGGGGCTGGTCATCCCTTACAGCCTGCGACGAAACCAGAGTATGTTTCTGAATAAAAGAAGGAATTCCGTTACCAGCTGCTAATGTGACCCGTTTCTTCTCCCAATGTGTAATATCACGGTCCATGCCCCTTCCTTCCTGCAACTCCTGGTCCCCAAAGATTTCAGAAAGGTATCCAATTAATCATTTACCTCCATGATTCTTAACAAAACAAAACAACAACAACAACAAAGAAATGTTTTCTCCTTTGGGTTTTATTTCTCTATAAGCACTTGGGCATGTCTGATACAAGGAAGAGAAATTGAACCTGAAACTAAGTAAAAAGCAAATCAAGTACCTTACAAACATAGAGATGGTGAGTCTGGAAACAAAAAGCCAATTGCAGAAGTCAGCTGGAAATGCTTAGTGTGAACGAGCAATACCCCAGTTAATCAAAATGGAAAGATAAATCAGAATGCATATCAAGATAAATGCAGATAACCCAATGTGGGACCAGATCCACCTTTTCACTCTGCCGAATGCCTTGGACAGCCTGTGACTCTCCAGCTCCTTCAGTTCTCGCTTTTGCTTTTCAACCTGTGCCTCCACCTGGGCCAGGTAGTGCCTGTACTCTCTCCCAGC
This sequence comes from Anoura caudifer, assembly GCA_004027475.1. NCBI lineage: Eukaryota > Metazoa > Chordata > Mammalia > Chiroptera > Phyllostomidae > Anoura > Anoura caudifer. The sequence continues at coordinate 11,529 of PVKU01014802.1, read as the reverse complement.
GGTGCCGCCCCCGCCTCTCTTGTGCACCTGTGCGTGGGCGAAGAGGTCATTGCTGTAGAAGACGCCCTGGAGCTCCCTCTCCAGGCTCTCCACCACAGCCATCAGCCCCGCCTGCTGCTCCCTCTTCTCCTCCTCGGTGGCCCGGTTGTTGAAGCCGTAGTACCTGCCCCCGCACTCATGGACTAGGGTCCGCAGGCTGAAGTTGTCTGTGTTGGTTACGTACTCATTCAAGGACTCATACCCTAAGTCCTCCGTGTGGGTGAAGAGGACCACCGTGTGTCGCAAAGCGCCTACCCCGAAGACCTCCTTCACCCTCCTCACTGCCACCATGTCCTGCTCGGTGAAGCGGCCCAGCTGCATCACCAGCAGCAGCACGTGGGGCCCTGGGGCTGAGAGCAGGTAGCAGTCCCCAATGTCCTTGTACATCTCCTGGTTCTGGGCCGTTGTCTCAAAGATGGAGGGCGTGTCAACCACCAAGATGTTCCTCTCGTTCCATGTGACCGTGCCCGCCTGGCATGTCCTGGTCACTGACTTGCCCGACATCCTGGACTCGAACTTGGGCTGGCAGAGGATGCTGTTCCCAGTGGCACTTTTTCCGCAGCCGGATCTGCCCACCAGGATGAGCCTCAGTGAGGATGATGATTCTGACTGGCTATCTTTTACTCTGCCTGAAAAAAAAAAATTGCATCTTACTAAGCTAGTGATGCTTAAGATGTTTCGATCATGGACCATCATGGTATCTCATAAAAAATATGGACCTTTGTTCCAGGAAAACAGTCCTATCTAAATACATGCAAAGGTAGGTTGATGACTTTAGGAGGTGCTTGGTCATAGGAAGTCCACCTAGGAAGCCCACATGGCAGCCATATCCAAGAGTATGAATGGCTACACTGAGCAGGATGCTCCAAGCCTTCATCAAGACCAAGGAAAAGAAGTTTTCTGAAAGACAAGTGGCCCCTGTGTTTTTTCAGGGTGGTACCCAGACCAGTTTCATGGTAAATAAATGTGAGATTAGAGGGAAGCAGAGGATAAGTCACAAAGGGGAAATATTACCATCTGTGTTCCACCCACAAACTCCTAGTCATGTCCGTGTAGAGTGCTCAACACGTTCACCTAGACCTTGGGAGGAATGGAAGTGTCCAATGTGACCTTCCACCAAGGACCAGCCGAGGTTCCCAGGTCTCTGCTCTTTGGGTGGGGAGCTGGATGCTTGAAATTGAGACAACAGAAATGTCAAGGGCAAAGTCCAGGAGAGGAGCCAGATGGGTGGCCGAACAGGAGTGGAATATAAGACCCCTGGAAGTACACGCATTGGAGGAATCATCTACTTGGCTGAATGAACTACAGGAAGTTAACAAAAGTGGTGTTGGAGTGGGAACCTGGAGCCAGGAGCTAAAACCTTCAAGGGACCAAGGAGGGTGAGAACACAAGGAGTTCTCGAGTTCTCATGAGCCCAAATGAATTGCAAGTTCATTGTAGGCTGCTAGAATCTATTCTTTCTCTTCTGCTCTGGGTTGATTCTTCCTTTCCCAAAGTGTTCTGGGATGTTTTGTAGCAAACACAATGACTAAGCCTGGGGAACTTTTCCATCTTTCAGCTGAGGGTGGACAAGGAAAGAGAAACTTTATTCACAATTCAGTTCAAAACTCTTCCAATGTCTGACTTGAAGTTTCATTTCCACATTGCCCACGCAGCACAGCATCGTACTGTGGGATCGGTGCGGGTGTGATGATGGGGGAGGCAGAGAACAGAGGAGCACTGTCTTTTTCCTCTGCAGTTTAAAATACAGGGTTTCTATCACTGTGTTTGAGGTGAGAGACCGGAGCCTCTTGAGAACTCGGGGGCTGTCTTACCTTCAGTCATAGTTCCGTATGTGTTCTTCAGCTGTCCTTCCATTCTCTTCTGGAATAAAATCAGAAAAAGAATAAAAAGCAAGTGTCCACATAGGAGTTGGTAAGGCCTGAGGACACCCCCAGTTGGGACTCCTAAGACTAATTCTCCGTGGAGGGAGCCATTTCCATTGCTAATTTCCTAACTCACGTTGTATTTGGAAACGTCTATAAATAACTTCCAGCAAACCAGGAGTTGCAATGCCATGCATGGTTGCTTCCTTTTCTCAGTTTACAGGAAAGCAGGAAATGTGTTAAAACGTATCACTTACTTATTATGCCCTCTAACTGGAAAAGGATGTCATACAATGACACTTGCTCTAGCAACTTTGTCGTCAGCCCCCTGAGCAGTCGGGGGCATGATCAAAGAGAAAGAGTCAACATTCAGGACAAATTCCAGAGAGACTCGCCCTGACTGATATATGTATTGGTTATTTATTGTTCATCTTCAAATACATGTTGCACATTTTTTTGATTTTTGTGAGCTCTTTTTATAACACAGATTTTAAAATTTCATCTTTTTTCAAGTCTATTTTTTATATTTAACTTTATGATGACTTTGTCATCATAAAATATTTAAACCTATTGATACAGGGTGCAGCCAAGAGGGGGGACCCAAATAGGGACTTGGAATGGGGCCCAGAGCTCAGAGTGTCCAGGAAATATTAGGAAGACATATAAGATGCCCTCACCCCCTCCCCCTCAGGTGCGAGTTGGGGGAAGGGACACATGGAGCAGGAACATGCAGAGCTGTTTTGTACAGTAAGAGCTTTGCAGCTAATCCATGGCATGGTCATTTAACGTATCTATAACCTTTAACTGGTTACACAGATATGTTAAATAGCTGTGGCCATGCTCTGAGCCAGGGGGATGGAAGGGGCTTCCCCCCAAGATGTAACTGGGGGGCAGGTATCCCGGGTGACAGCGCCTGCGTGAGAGCTCAGAGATGATTGGCTCCATGACATGGGGACACACCTGCTCAGACTCACGATGGCAGCCCAGTGAACTTGGAATAATACAGGCGTGCTGGCAGGTGTAACTGATTGTTGGGGGAGTCGGAAATGGGGCTACAGAGGAAGGTTGGTGTGGGGATTTAAGCCCAGACACAGCATCCATGAGGGGGAGAACCATATGGTTTTGCCGGAGTGCAGACCCCAGAGTGCAGCTTTGGTGAAAAGAGAACACGTGGCTTTGGCGAGAGTGAGGACCCCAGGGCTTTGGGGAGCACTCCTTGGCCACGTGGCTTAGGAAGCAGAAGAGACTTTGCCTGGAAGAAAATGGGTACAAAGACCTCTTGCGGGTAGGCCATGAGAAGGTGCCACATGGCTTTGGATTAATTAGAGATCCTGCCTGGGCGGTGACACAGCTGATGGTGCCAGCAGCCTGAATCATGGACGTTTGCTTCTTTTCCTGAGATACGGTACCCCAAATTAGGGCAGGGGGAGAAGGAAGCACTGTGGGCATCCAAAAGGACTTTGATATTTTAATGAAGACATTAGGTCACTACTTTAAGTCTGTATAGCTTCAAATGAACATTTCCTTTCCTTTTCACAAATCTCTGGCTTTGAGAGATGTCTTTCCTATGGCGACGGACAATTGAACCTAGTGGGGGGTCCTTTCGGTAATAGTACATCGTACCCCCTTGGCCCTGTGTGTGTTTGTTCTGTAACATTGTGAGCATAAATAAGGATGACTTCCACTTGGATTTCACTGATTACCACTGAATTCAAAAATAGTTTTCATAGCTTGTTTGCTATCCAGGTTGCTTCTGTTATACAGAAATAATGTTTGCACGTTTTTCCGTTCACTTAGTGGGGCTTTTGGCCCCACTTAGGAAAGCCGTCCATTTTCACACCATCAGAATATACTATGGCAGCTTCCTTCCTTCCTTCTTTCCCTCTTTTCCTTTTTCCTTCCCTCCCCTTCCCATGCACCCTCCCTTCCTTTCCTGAAGCCCACAGAAGAGCATCGCCTCACCCCCCTCTCCCTTACACGGTCCTTGTCCCTGGGAAATTACGCTCTGGCTCTTGCTAAGCCTGCACAAATTCTCTCACTGCCTTAGATATCCTCTTGTGAGGTTTGGAAATCTCACAAAATATATTGGAATCAATCTAACCACACGGTAAAGACAATGATGACCGCAGTGATGGCGATGATGGCGAACCTCATTGTCATACTAATCTTCTGTGCGGCCATTTATAACTTTCTAAGTTCTCTCAGGTCTGTTGTTTTAATGGTTCTCCTAAATTAAGATAAGTTTTAAAATTTTAATTAAAATGTTAGGAAACTGAGCAACAAATGGCCCACCCAAGGTCACACAATTGCCAAGGAGCTAAGACCGAAAAGCAGCTCTTTTTTCCTGCGTATTCTCCTGGATTCCACGGGAGAAAAAAGATTATTTCAAGTAGGTCCACAGCCTCTTAGACCCCCACATACGACGTAGCCATCCACGGTCAGGACCTAAAGTGACGATGACAGGCTGGAAACCTGCCCTGAAACCAACAGATAATCAATATTGAAAAATCTGGAGTGTATGTTTTTCCAGGAAAAGACGATTCAAAGAGAAACCGGCAGGGGGCAGGAGTTGCTTTGAGTTGAAGCAGTTCAGTGTAAAACAAGCAACCTGGTGTTTTTCTGTCTTGGTTACGAGTGTGACCCAAGTGGAGCAAGGTGCCTGTCACAGAAAGCCAGTCCAACTCAGGTTACATTTGCAGAGACGCAGTGTAGTGGTTCTCCAGGGCCACCTCCTGAGTGCGCAAGGTGGCAGGGGGAGACGTGGACCCCACAGAGGAACGGGCTTTCAGGCACATTTGAACCAATAACCCAGTGTCCTGGAAGAGTCAGAAAGGATATTGATGGAGATGCTAAAATGAGTCACAAAATATTAACAGGACTGAATAAAGCCCAGGAGAAGGCCTGAAGGGACGTGAGACACATCCACGTTGGGGCAGCCCAAAGCGTGAGGACAGAGCATAGCGGCGGACTCTTTCTCCAAAAGGAAAATTCTACTAATGTTTTTCCCAGATGGTGCTCTCTCACGGGAGAGTGGCAGGCAGCGGCCAGCAGAGATTAAAACAGTGTGGCCGGGGACAGAAGGAGGGTCTAGTTCAGGCAGGGGGGTTGAAGGAAATGAACATCATGTACCTTCTGATTTTAAAATCGCATGAGCCCGACTTTATCCTGACGATACCTTACTCTATCACCCCGGGAGAAAGCAGGCTCATGCTGTTTTCGGGACACCAAACTGTTTCTTGTCTGCTTTGTTCATTAAGTGTCTCCTCCACTCATCGGCCACAGTCCCCGCAGATTCCTGGTATTTGAGTCCCTCGTCTTGTAGTTTAGTTTAGTGATTTCCGGGTACGTCTCTCAAGGACCAAGGGATTGCTCTGCTTACCTTGAACGTAAGTCTGTTTGCCATACAGCTGCCTCCCACGCTGTGTGGGAGGAAAGGAGTGCGGTGTTTGGGAGAGAATGCCGTGGTTTCAGAAGGTCAAGGTCATGAGACAACCTGTACTCAGGGGTCTCCTGTGGAAAATGTAGCTTACTGGGGGTGGGCTTACGAAGTTGAGAGGATGAACTGACCTAGGCCCCGTATCTGAGGAGGTTCAGTGTTCTCATCTGTCAAGCGGATTGAGACTCTTCTTCCAGCCTCAGGAAACCTGAAACCCTGCGAGTCCCCATGAAGACCCAGGGGGCCAAGCTGCAGACAACTAGGCGGAAAGCTGTGGGCTCCGGGGGAGTGAGTCCCACACCTGTTTCCCCCACTATCAACCCACTGTGGCCTATAACGCCATTGCCATCGTTCCCTCTCACGGATGGGTGAGCCCAGAAATGGGGGAATCTGGGTGAGATCAGTGGCTGTGACTAGGCTGCGGACTCTCAGACCCTCGTGGCGCTGGGACTTTTCCCCCCGGATCCCCTTACCTGGAGAGGCTCCGGGCTGCGGGAACGTGCGTGCGCTGTGGGCGGGCAGGAAGCCAGTGGACGCAATTAAAGAGGAGCAGCCGGGAGATCGAAAGTTCCAGAGCGAACTGCAAGGAACTGAGAAGAAAGGGGAGTGCCGAGCCCGCCCCGCGTCCCCACTGACAGGAAAAGGTCCCGGGGAGGGCGGCCAAACTGCTGCAAAGAGATCCAGCGACTAGCGAGGGAGGGCGTTGTGTGCTGTTTGCTTAAGGGGACGCTTCCTGTCACAGCGTGCGGGCTGCCGGGCTCCCTCCCATTTCTTTTCTATAACTTGTCAAGATAAGCAGTAGTTGCAGGAAGAGGCTCTGCAGGCAGTGACACGGCCCCTCCCCCAACTCCAGGTTCAGAGATAGACCTTCAGAGAAAAGCCCGTAAGTGGCACCAGCCACCCTCTGCAGGAGCACCTGCCCAGCCCTACACCCCAGGGCCCTTCTCAAGGCTCTGTTTCTGGAATGTTCCCTCCAACTAGGGACAGAGAGGCACTGCTGGTCCACCCAGGGCCTGGAAGACCAACTCCAAGGGCATGACTTGGATGGGCTCCCCTTCTCTGGCTGCCCCTGCTCTGCCACCGGACAGACCAGCCCTGTGAGACTTCGGGGGACCCTCACGTTCTGTGTCAGTTTCTTCTGTGGCAGGTGGAGCAGGGCTGCAGTTTCTGTTTGTCGACTGATCGCACACTTGAGGCTGGAGGGTGAACATAGGACGGTTACGCTGCAGAGCGAGACGGAGCATATAATACGGCTCCCTCAGTCTCTCGGGGAATTCTAATAGTTTGCTTTGGTTTATCTGCAGGTCAAGGAAGCTCTACTTATAAGTGGTGGCGCTGTTTTATACTGACTATCAAACAAGTTGATTTATAGCATCAAACCACCCCATTTACATAAACATGGTTAGTGGGTCTAACCTTGAACCCAGTGGGTAAAAGTCCTTTAAGCCACAGCTTAAAAGAACACTGTCCTGGATGGAAAGGTGGGTGGCAGCTGTTTTATAAGAAGAAACTGGTGCTAGAAAATTCAGAACTAGGGAACCAGGATAGAGAGAGGGCATGGGAAAGCCAAGGTCACCATGCATTTCCCAAACGTCTGATGATCCCTGGCGTTTCACATGCCAAGGACTGTATTGTATCATGGGGACGAAGGTGAAAAGGTCAGAATCAAAGTGTCCAAAAAAGGAAATCACTGAAGAAATGCTGTGGATAACCCCTGGTCTCTCAGCAGTGTAGTGATGGCTGGAGGCCGGCCAAGGTGAGGGACGAGGGGACATCTGGAATAGAGAAATGCTATTGACCACGAGGAAACATTGTCAAACCTCTCTAATGATATGATTCAAATGATTGATAGCACATTCTGAGAATCCGATCGGGGATGCCGTATGACACCCAGTCCCTCTCTTTGTATTTTGTACAAACACCTGCCACCTCATTGTAGTATTTTCGCAGTGACAATGGTCAGGCACCCAAACTTGAGTCCTCTTCCCAAGCCGACTGACAACCCACTGGGGTTCCTCGCTATTCTTTGTGCGATTGCGGCCTGTCTGGCAGCTGTCTGGGAAGCCCCGGTCGGCAGACGCCTAAACGTTGCTGGGAAAGTGTGAACAACTCAGCAATTGAAACAGACAAGCATTGAGGTCACCTTTGCATTATGAAGTCTACCAAAAAAAACGCGAACTCTCCAGAGCGGAAGTACTGTTAAACTTAGCCTTGCCACTTTTGACTACTTGGAGTTATTTTAAAATCTTATTTTGCAAAGACGTTTTTAATGGAACTTGATCTCCGAGGCCCAAGGATCTTTGTAGACCTGACATAGCATGTCAGTCAAAGTGAGACCCCAGGAGGGCCACTTAGGAGGGTACCATCGACATGCTCTGGGGTTCAGTTAATTCAACACAACCGTGTTCGTGGCATTACACGCTCAGCCGCTCCCTCAGAAAGTGCCTTAATTTGAAAAGTGCACACTATTTTAAATGATGCCATTTTCTTTTGGAACTGATCAAAATATGTGTCGGCAGAGTGATGTAACCATATTCTCAAAAAAATTAAGTTATGATACTTGAGGACATACACATACGTAGTACAAAATGGCTGAACAGGTGAGTGAAGATGTTTACATCGGATGGGAAGCTTGGTTTGGTGAACGTGCCCAGGGGGGTCCGTGTGCAAAAAAGATGTTCCAGTTCTAATGTTGTCACCTTCGGTCCCCAGGAAATCACTTAACTCCCAGTAGATAGTTTTCCTCTTCAGATCAAAGGAAGTTAAAGATGATTCTCCCTTGTACTTCATGAGGTTGCTGTCATCATCAGCTATTAAGAGCCATCTGTCCGCCCGGTGCTGGCCCTGCCCTGGGCCCCTCAACGCGGTCACAGGGACCACCCCCCCCAGGCGCCGAGCCCCAGCACGGCCGCTGAGGAGGCTAAAAGTGGCAACCGACAGCGGACATTTCCCCAGGCATGCTTCCCAGAGCCCAACTCCGCAACAGCTGCTATGGCCCTCAGGCCCCCTGCTGCAGCCCACCGTAACCCCCAGCCCACACTAACCCGCCAGCCTGCCCGGAGCCTCCCGACGACCTTAACCCCTGTGCCCTCGAAGTGCGTGCCCATAATCCCAGCCTCTGTGTGGCTGGTGTAAAGACAATGATTTCCTTTAAAAGTATTCTGTCGCATTCAGAAATAGGAATAAGAAAATTCTATTTATTTATTTATCTATCCATCTATCTATTTATTTATTTTTTACACAACCTAAGGATGTCATCTGGTTTTCTAATGGTGATTTGAACAACTTTTGTGGGCTGACCTGGCCCCCATCACACCCGATGGTACAGCCACACGGGCTTCATCTCGGTGCTCTGCAGCTTCGGCTGAAGGACCAGCTGCTCTCTCACTTCTCCAAGGGCAGAGAGGAGCACGTGCGCTCTCTCTCTCTCTCTCTCTCTCTCTCTCTAAGCAGTAGATGAAATAAAGAGAAATTATAAAATTCAGCAAAAAAGGCATAAAAAACCCCAGATGGGACAAACAGAAACAAGTAACAAGAGGATGAATTTAAATACAACCATATCAATAATATTAGATGTAAGTTATCTAAATGCCCCAATTATAAGACATTCAGGTTAGATTTGAAAAGCAGGGCCCGCCTGTCTGCTGTGTGAAGGAAATCCCGCTTTACATGTAGAGACACAAGCAGGTTCCAGGGAAGAATCCAAAAAGACACACGGTCAGAAAGAGAAACCACGCACAGGCTGAGCATTTGACACCTGCAGCGACTGTATTAAAGTCAAAGTAGGAGATAAACGATACCATCTTTGCACCCAGGATAAAGAAGGACCTTTCGTAATGACAAATAGGTTAATGCAGCCACAAGACAATAATATTGAATGTACCTCCTAAGTAACAGAGCTTCAGAAAACAACAGAACTTCCAAATCCAAGAAGGGGACGATGACCCAAACAAACGGAGAAAGAGACAACTCCACATTTACAGTTGGAGATTTCAACACTCTTTCCCGGTACTAGGTATTATTTCCTTGGTTTCCCAACTGAGCACAGACAAGGAAGAGATACAGGGTTTCCTAATTTCCTAAGTTTCTCCCCAGCCACCCCTGACTTCTGGTTTCACTTCCGCATGTCCCACTGCCTTATGTCAAGAGGTTCCTGGAGGGGCGCAGGGAGCTGAAGACTTAGGGTTTGGTCAGGACCCTGGGCTGTGGGCAGCTCGGCGTGTGCCATCTATGCTTCCTTGGCCCCTGGGGCTCCTCTGTCGGAAAGAGACAGCAGTCTCTGCTGTTCAAGAGAAAGCCGGACTCCCTGCAATCTGCAAGTGGGGAGCGGCTGGAGGAAGAGGCTGTCTGCAGCGTTGCAGGGACCTGAACAGGCGGGTTGGGGGGCTGGCTAGTGTTCAGTGAGGCTGACTCCCAGCATGGCCTGGTAGGTGTCTGTCCCTGACAGGACCCAGATTTTCACAAAGCGGCTAAATGGCACCAGGGGTAGCTGATCACGCGCCCAGGGTTAGTGCGCCCACACTGGTGGGTGGGGCTGGCCAAGGGTGATCAGAGACTGAAGCTGTCCCTACTTGAGCGAGGACATTTGTCCTCTAAGTGGAAAATGAGTGAGGGGTTGTTGGAATGAGGGGACCGACGTGGGGTGGAGGACATTGTCACCTCTTCAACAGGGAGGCTGGTTTCACCAATGGGTAGAAAGAAAAGAATGTCCCTTTACCCCTTACTCTTCCATCCTTCAGTGACAGTGTCATGAGTGTCTTCCAGCCCCAGAAAAGTCCCCTTGCAGACTTAGAATTTGACCTTGGGGAGCCATCAACAGGCCTTCTCCCAGGTTCCAAGGATGTGCAGGGAGCCCCGGCTGTGCTGACCGCTGATGGTCGGTGAAGGAGCAGCCCCTGAGATCTCGCTGGATGCCACTGTGGTCCGAGGACATGGCCCGCTCCATTTCAGTTCCTCTAGATGTGGTGAGATTCGTGCTGAGGCCCAGGACAGGGCCTGTCCTGGCACGTGTTCCATGTGCACCCGAAGAAATGTGTCTTCTGTGAACTTCAACTTCCACCATTACCAGAAGGCCCTGTTGAGTGCAGTGTGAGGGATCCTTCTAGACCCTGGCTCATCTTGCAGGTAGCTGTTCTGTTGATCGTGGGGGGAGAGCGGCGAAGTCTGTAACCGCGGTCGTGGATTTGTCTGATTCTCCTTTCAGTTTCAGTTTCTGTGAGCACATTCTGCTTCTCTGGTTTTGGGGGAAACATTTAGGATTGCTTTGTCTTCGTGGCAGAAGGGCCTTTTTTATCATTCTACAAGGTTCAGCTTTCTGCATCGGATAATTTTCTTTGTTTTGAAGTCTAATTCATTTGCTATCAATGGAGCTATTCCTTCTTCCATTTGCCTGATTAATACTTGCACCATTTATTTTTTCCATTCTTTCATGTTCAGCCTGTTTCTACCGTAATATTTGAAAGGAGTTTTCTGAAAGCAGCCCATGTTTGGGGCATGAGTTTTAACCTACTCTGCTAACCTCTGTCTTTTTATTAGCAAACACTCTCTTCCCTCGCAGCCTGGGTTGCAGCCATAGTGGGGTGTGTCTGCTCCCTGGAAACCCTGGGGCTCCTCCCTACACCCCAGCAGCTCCCTCACTGTCCCTGGGGGACCTCTGGGCTCCCTCCCTCCCCAACCAAAGGGCAAGAATCATGTGTTTCGTTGCTCCCCCTGGACACTTTGCTTTTCTTTGTTTCTCATTTGTTTACCACTGATCACCTCCCATCTCAGCAAAGGGACAATGGTAGCCTTTTCCTGTTCATTCCTTGCAAAAGGATGTTGAAAGTGGACAAGACCAGAATCCAGGCTCCTCATCAGGGCCCCTGCTGGGATCTGTGCATGACCCTGGAAGCAGAGTGACCTTGGAAGCACAGGAAGTGCCGAATCTCAGCTTTAGTGTTGGGTTCTGTTCGTGTTTGAAGTGGTTCCAGGCAGGGCATGTGGGCCTCTCACTCCACTGTGTGCTCAGCTGTCGCAGATTATTTCCCCCTTTGACGTGTCTCTTCAGTGATGTGAGGGCATCAGTGACCTGGGACTCTGTCTGCAAAGCACCAGGCAGAAGATACCATAGGGACCCAGCAGGATTGGGGTGAGCTTGAGTTTGTGTGTGAGGGTGGAGACCCCAGGGACAGAGCAAGTGTGGATGCAGAG
>PVKU01014801.1:0-21266 GCA_004027475.1 Anoura caudifer | reverse complement strand
CCCCTCCTTCCCCCTCATTTACTTGCTTGCTCTGATGAAGCAGGCTACTATGTTGTGGACCTGCCCTGTCTAGAGGCCCTTGTGGCCAGGAACCAAAAGCAGCCTTCAGCCTATAGCCAGTGAGGAACCGAGGCCTTTAGATCAACAGTCTGAAGAAACTGAATTCTACCCACAACAGCATGACTCCACTAAATAATAACTTCTTTTTCTCCCCTGCTCCCAGACCCTCATAACTTCCTATGGGTCTCTTCTAAAGGTTACTGTACATCTTTGAGACTATATCCGCTGAACCCCAGATAATCTCAGATCCCAGGTTGAGAAAAAATGGTAAAAGAGTATAAATTTAACATTGGGGACTTACCCCAGGGAAGTGCTATTGATGACCTCTGTGCTCTGTGCCCAGTCCCTTTTAAAGCTGACACATGCTGCCAATATTCGTATTTTAGGAAACTGCAGTTTGGCTCTTCTGCCATTCTCTAGAAGCCGTGCTGCTTCTCAATTTTATTTTTACCATCTTCAGCAAAAAAAAAAAAAAACAAACCCCAAAACAAAACATGCTGCATGGAATTCCTGGTATAGGCTAGTAGATATTACTAGGAAGAGAAAGACAAAAGCTTATTACATTCTAGGTGAGGAGTCACTTGTTTGTACTGGTACCCACTATCATTAAAAAGAAATAACTACTCAGTGGTGTCTTTTCCCTAGGAAAGTTCAACAAACTTCATAACTGAGGGTGTGTGAGAGGGTAAGATGCGTTACTGGCTGTGCATTCTCTACTTCTCTCCCTGTAACTCCAGTAAAGAGAATTTTGTCTTTGCCATCTTATTCAAGATCTTTCAGGGTGCAAATTTGGGAGAATGGAATAGACTTAGAAAAAGGTGGTGGGCAAAAGGAAAGGACTGAGTAAAAAGCCAAGCCAAACCTGGGGTTAAGGTTCAAATAAGGAAGAGGTAAAGGAAAAACTACCTGTTGGATGTCAGGGAGAGTCTGAGGGTTTGATCAATGAGAGGTACTGTACCCGCTGTGTGTGCGGGGGGATTGGGGAAGAGAGGAAAGCTGACTTTAGGCGTTGCTGTCAGTTATGATCTGGATCCACTTTAATAGTCTTTGTTGATTTCACTTTCTAAACATTTCAAGATGTTACTCATGTAGTGCAGTGCACAAATCTTAACAACGTGCTTGATGAAAATTTTTACATATGTCTACACCTGTTTAACTACCACCCAGATCAAGATACAGAACATAACAGCACGCCACATGTCTTCCTCATTCGCTCCCTAGTCCACACCCCCAGAAGTAATTACTCTTTTGGTTTGTGTTACCATAGGTTTATTTTCATCTTCTTACTTAACTTCATAAAAATGGAATCATGCGATAGGTACTCTTTGTCTGCCTTTTTTTCACTCAACGTTACATCTGGATCATTATTGATCAATATTGTAGGGAGCAAAAGCAGAATTTTTTTTTTACCGCTGTGCTATTTCACAAATTGTTCATCTGTTCTATACTGGACAGACATTTATTTGGTTGTTTCCAGTGTTTGGCTATTATGAATAATAATTATATGAACATTCTTGTATATATGTCCTGGTGGACATAATCACTCTTTTATGTTGCATGTATGTCCAGGTGTGGAATTACTGGGACATATAGTGATTGCTGCCAAATAGTTTTCCAAAGTGCGTCTCCAATGTGCATTCCAACCAGCAATGCAAGAGAGTTGGTGTTGCTCTATATTCTTGCCTGGACTTGATATTTTAAAGTTTATTAATTTTTCCAGCTTTGTTGACATATTTCATTCCTTTAATTTTAGTCACCTCTAACGTTATTTGAAGGGCATAAGCAGAAATTAGAACTTCTTTTATTTATTTATTTTAATAGTATCTTCTTTATTTTCTTTATTTTATTTTATTTTATTTTATTTTAGTTGTTGTTCTTGTACAGTTTTCTGTTTTCTACTCCCATCCCAGCCCACCTCCCCAGCCCTCCCCAGCTCCCTCCCATTTCCACCCCCCCAGCTTTTGTCCATGTGTCTCTTATACTTGTTGCTTTATAGAAGTTCTTTTAAATTGTTTTTGTTGTTAAACTCTGCTTCAGTATAAAGGATTCTGCGCATAGACCAAGTGCATGAAGCCTCAGAAATTTTCAGGGTCACAGGAGACCTGAGGTTTTGGGTTTGTGCAGATCCAGTCCACCTGTTGAAGGGAGCACATGTTTCAGAAAAATTAAAGACCACTGTGGTCCTGAAGGCAAAACTTGATTCTGTAAACACAGGAGTGGCTCTTAAAAGATGGATAGTTCAACAGAAACTGTATAAAGTTAGCAAAGCTGTCAAAAGACTGGGTGAATGCACCTTTCTGGGTTTGTACACAGTCATTAAACTTGAGTATGTGTCAGAATCCCTTAGAGGGCTGGTTAAAACATAGATCACTAGTCCCACCCCAAGCCTTTCTGAGTCAGCAGGTGTGGGATTTGCGGGACAGAGAATCTTCATTTCTAACCAGTTCCCAGGTGATGCCCCTACTGCTGATCCTGAGTCTACCCTGTGCCATTAGAGCCACTGAGGTACCTTATTGCAATGTCCCAGGGAGAGGCAGTGGTGAAGGAGGGAAAGGTGTTTGGATTTGGAATATATTTGGAGGGATCTAGTCAATAGAACTTGCTATTAAACATTGTGATCCTAGAATGTTCCTCAAGTAGGGTTCTTGCTTGTGTGCTTTTGCTTTTTAGTTTTTTAAATATAAGAGTCATGCAGTTTTGTGGTAAAAACTAGAGTCTAGAGTTGCAACTCTACTACCTATCTTTCAAATTCATTTCTCATTTGTAAAATGTGGATAATATGATCAGGGGCTTCTTGCAAGGAGTAAATGAAATACCTCACACAGTACACTTAGATGCTATATAAAATATGGGTTTCTAACTGGTTCAATTTGGGACAAGTGCACACTATTTTGATATGATAATGAGGATTGTCAAGATAAAATAAGTGAGAAGATAATTCTGCATTTATTTTGTAATATTTTTGATAACCCAGAAAATTAATTTTTTAATGTCAATTTGTATTACTTTTATACAAAACATAAATTGTGTCAACAATAATTTTGATAGGTGACTTGAAAAATTTAGTTTGTACCTTCGATACAAACTCTGTACAATATTCACAATGGCCATTTTATCCATTTGCATTTAGTGGGTTTTGGTGAGAACTGCAAACTAGATAGCGGCTGTACTTGGTACCTGAAAGTTTTCATCTACTTGTTTAGTTATCTTATCAGTGACATAATTAAAAACTGCTTTATTATTATCCAGTCAGTTAAAAGACTTCCAAAGGTCAAAATCGCTGATACTGATTTTCAGCATATTGCCAGGCCAAAGCAAATGATGCAAAAGTTTTAAAACATTTTCATAACCCAGCAAAATTGTGGCCAACGAAAGTCTTCATGCAGAAAACATGATGGAAACATTTATTTTTTCTTAGCCTTTGAGAAAATGGAATTGTTCACTGTATAATAATACATAATTCCAACAAACTTTTCTGCATTCAATTAGCTATAAAAAGAACTAACCACCAAACGGCAATCATCTGTAGCAAGGGAATTTTATCTTCATAGATGCCAATAAATGTCTCATTTCTTTTTAAAAATAGGCAAAGATTATTTTCTTTTAAAATGTAAAAATCCTCCTTGCATGATGTAATGATCCAGGCTTGCTATTTTCTGTTCCAGCAGCTCTTAAGTGAATACATACATCAGAATCACTTGGGGGCGGGAGGGAGTGTTTTCAAAATGGCCCTGGTCCCTGCCCCTGGCTGGATGCAAGGCTAGGGTGCTCTGAGGCCGGAGTGTGGAAATGCCCATGCTCCCTAGGCTTCGCTAGGACTTATGTTCAGGCCATGTAGCAGTTTGGATAGCCTGAATGAAACATCTAGAGGTGCTGCATAAAATGAAGTGAGCATTCTTTAAAACCCATAGTTAGGATAGTAAGGGAGATACTTCAGGGCCAAAATCAGAGCAGTACCTACTGCTCCACATGGTAAGCAGCTGCTAAGACTTTGTTTCTCCTGGAAGGGATAGTACTCCAGTCTTTGCAACCAAGTACTCCTATCTTTGGGCATTAAGTGCTTTGGGAGTCTGGAGAAAAGGCTATGGGTGCAAACAAGATGGGGAACTGGAACTAAGAACCTTGTATAGACTTAGGACCCTGATTGGGCTACAGTGGAGCAGAAAGCAAAGTCATTCAACCATCTGAGGTTAAAAAACAAAACAAACAAAACAATAAATATCTATGTCTCCACAGAATGAATAATCACCACCTTTCCTCACATGGTTTTCACTCTGAATTTACATTACCTGGGCAGTCTGGCAGCCCTGAGTTGATAAATTAGTGTAAGAATTGGTCCCAGGCTGGGACACTTGCTGGGCTCCTAGCAAGAGCAAATGTAGGATTCTCTTGGGAAACGCATGCTCAAACCAGACCAAACTGTGGTTGCAGGGGGTCATGAGGATAAGCTAAGTGGAGCCCAGGTGCTCCTGGAGTGTACGGTGGCTGAAGACAGGGGCAACTGCCTGACTTTGGGCAATCAATCACCCCACTCCCTGCAGACCCTCGTAGCTGGTGGAGACTGCCTTCTCCAAGCGCGCTTCTCTCTGCAGCTCAAAGTACTCCACCCAAGAACTTGCCCAGTGGGACAAAGTCAACAGGTGACTATTTCACCATCTTGTCCCCAGCAGATGATTTAGTTGGTGCTTTGCTTAAGGACTCGCATGTTGGAAGTACTTTCCACTGCTTCCCTTGAACTTTGGAATTGATCCAGATTATGGGCTGGCCTTTAGCCATTGCCTGTAGATATCATGAGGCCAAGTAGCCAGTACTTCCATGGGAATACGAGTTCATAGGCCAGAAGAACCAGATGTCTGAAGAGGACAGATACCTCAAAAGAAAAATGACAGACCGGAAACCTATGTACCAATTGCATTAGAAATACTAACAAACCATTCAACCAAGGATTTTAAATAAGTATGGAAGCAGTTCCCCTTCTAATTAGGAAATAGAAAGTTGGAAGGCTGGCCTTCTCACCCTCCCAGGTGATTCTGAAGTAACTGCCCATTGAGAACTGTTTCATTAACTGGTATAGCCCACAGGCTAAGAGAGACAAGAATGGTGACCTACGGTGATATTGTTTATGTGCTTGTACTTACATTTTATTCAGTGCTGTGCAGCTTCATTTTTAAAAACTGCTTAGGCGATTAAGGGGTAGTTGGGGGAGATGTCAGGTGAATACACCACTGACAGAATGATTTGTTATTTTGTGGTTCGTTGGAAGACCAAAGATTGTTCACACAAATAGTTGTGAAGTTTTCTCCAATTAGAAGCAGTGTGCTAACATTGTGGTATTGCAACCAGCTTCATAATAAGAGCCGGCCAAATTTTAATGTATTCAGCACTACTTCACTTGTTGGTTTTTTCCTTACAAATTGCATTTGTGTATTCAACGCTTTTGTATTGAAACATTCCACGTGGGAGAGCCCCATGGCCAAGAATCATGGTCCTAATGCAGGGAATTGCCCTCCGAGGCTTTGTGAAAACCCAGGTGTCACTCAGAAACACAGATTGGCCAGCATTGCAGCCCTAGATAAAAGCAAGGTTAGCGAGGTAAACATGGACAGCACCTGTGTAGCCACTGTCCTGGGCGAAGGGTCCCCTATGAGTTATAGTGAATACCCCAAATGTCTGACACTTCAAACCCTGGAATTATGTCAGGCTAAGAAAACCTGATTCCATTTAAACATCCACACCCTCTTTCTTTGCTCTAATTTGATATACCTCAAGCCACCTTCAAGTCACCTTCTGGTAATTATACATTCTGTATAGCTTGTTTAAAGCAAAAAAAAAAAAAAAGTACTTGCTAACAAAGTTCAGCTAATAATTGTATTTCTAAAATGAAATTAATTATGAAGCATATTGGTATGTAATATTTATTCTCTTATGCGTTAGTAGGAATCAGGATCTCTGAGCTGAAGCTCATCAACGTAATAACTGAGGGGCAGACTTAGACCAGCATTAATCCTTTAAGGTAAAGGCCATTAAGGTAGTGGCCGTCCTGCTGGCCCTTCTTGGCTGTGTACCTTCCTTCCCATATCTCCAGCGCTTGTAGCAAATATTCTAATCCCCACTGATGTACAACTTAAAACCCAAAGATGCAGGATGAGGCAGCTTTGGTTGGCAAAGTGGTTTGTTACCCAGCACCACAGTGAATATCAGCCCTCAAAAGTTAATAGCAACCTACTGGTGGCCCAATGCAATGTTTTCTCTATTTTCACCCTATACTCTCTTTGTGACTCGAAACGACTGGCCAATATTATGGTGCATGGGAATCCTATCCGAGGCAGTCCAGACCAGAAAGAGATGGAATGGTGAATCTGAGCCAAAGTTTGAAAAATTAAGCATACAAACCAAATATTTATTAGGCACCCACTAATTACGGGTGCTAGGCATTTTCTTTTAGGTACCAGAGGCATGTCCGTGAATAAAACAAAGATGCTTGTCCACAGGAATGAATATAAATGTCTCCAGGAACATTAATAAAGGACCAGACAGAAAACTGTACAAGAACAACAATTAAAATAAATTAAAAAAAAAATAAAGGACCATATTCTCCTTTATGTTCCTGTAGGTTTTATTTTTACTTTTATCACAGCACTTTCAACATATTCTTGCAATTATTTGTTTACATGTCTGTCTGGACTTCCTGGACTGTGGGCTTTTGGATGGCAGGGATGTCATATCTTATTATTCTGACACATGGCAAGCATTTAATAAACGGTCATAGAATGAACAATGGAAGGTGGACTGATAAACAGGCTGCTGAGTTCTAATGTCTTAGGGACATTGTGCTTACCTTGGTCTTAGAGGAAAATAGGTTTCGTATTAAATGAAAAAACACCCTAACTAAACAGGAATCAGTGCTTTTTTCTGCCTCCTTCCACTGACATCCTAGGCAATACCACCATTATTTCTCTCTGGATTAACAAAACCATCTCCCAACTGGTCTCTGCACCTCTTCCAACTGGTCTCTCCCTCAATCTGTTTTCCGTAATGAAGCCAGGGAGCGTTCCAAAATACACCTACAACCACGCCACTCCCCTTGGGAAAATTTTGCCATGGGTTTATATTTTAGTTAGTAGTTGCTGTAAAACAGACCCCAAATCTCAGTGGCTTACCAAAATAAATATTTATTTTCATTCTCTCAAGTATGTGAATTGGTAGCAGCCTGGCTCACTGGGCCTGGGGCAGAACCCCAGGCTTCAGGTTGGGTAAGGTCTAGTTCATGGACTAGACCTAAGGCCTAGACTGAAGGGGAGGCTACTACCTGAAGCATATCCTTTTCCTACATAATCATAGGGGTGCAAGAGGACAAGAAGGCACAGCTTCCACTGGCTTTTTTATTTTATTTTTTTTTTTGCTAACATTTCATTGGCCAAAGCAAAGCACATTGCTAAACCCAAAGTTAAGGGACAGGGACCTACAGTTTGCCCGCTGTGAAGCAAGGGTCAGTTCTGTACCATGAAGGGAGTGAAGAATTGGGAATCATTCAGTCAACCCACTTTTTCTTGACTTTATGGTCAAATCCAAAACCCTTCACAATGTTTTTTTCTTACTTTCCCCACCTTCTGGCAACTTCTTTGCCTCAGTCTCTGCATTCTCCTTGCTCTATTCTCACCTTTCAGGTCTAATGATGGGGCATGCTGTCTCTCATGTTCACGCCTTCATCCATGCTGTTGTCTTCTGCCAGTCTTTCCTCTCTTCTACACTGCTATCTTCCTACCCCAATGTATTTACCTCTCCTGGCCATCACTGTAAATTTCACTTTCTGTAGGAATGAATTAGTTGCTCCTTTTCTGCATTAGCAAAGCTCCAGGACTTGATTTTATCAGAGCCTTTAGCACAAGGTATTGTTTTTTTCTTACTTAATTGACCGTCTCCCTTGTGAGGTTGGAAACTGTGACTCTGTTTCGCCATCCTGCCCCCATCACCTAATATAGCTAATGCCTTGCCTATAGGAACTACTCATTTTGTTTTTCTTTATTGAATGTATACATGAGCAAGAACAAACAAGTGAGAATGCAATTTGGTTTGAGGGTCTGCTGAAAGTAATTTATTTTGAGATATCTAGTATAGAGACACGTCTAAAAGACACACGATGATGCAGCACGTGTGTGTGTAGTCTTTGCATTTCTCAAAGCCTTCTCTGTTCTGTGCTGTGATTTTCATTACACAAATCTCCCTTTGTTTGACTTCTGTCATGCACATACTACATTACATACCAGCCTACGTACAGGTGATCTGAGTAGTTTGAATAGAGACTTTACCCTGTGGCTATTAAAAAAAGAAAAGACAGAAATGGAGCTGATGATGTTTGCAGCTATGCAAAGGATGCAGTCAGAATAATGATCAACTCTTGTGGCTGATTGGATGCCAAGGGACAAAGGCATGCCCCCCACCCAAAGGAATAGTAGGATCCAGCTTTGTAAAATACACTTGGAATATATTATTCCAAGTTATTTGTTTATAGCCAGCAGATTAATTCTTAATGGACGCATTTTCAAGTGAAGAGCCCCAGATGTTACATGCTAATTTTCTTTTTTAGAGTGTGTCAATTTATGCAATTCTGGCTTGAGGGCTGGGAGAGTCAATCGGTCACACCTGACTATCAGCTCTGCATGAAAATATGAGCGATAATGTTTTGTCTCTGGAATTTGAGGAAGAAAATGTCATTAAAGACAGGATCCATTCCTAGCCCCCAGTAAAGGGCAGGCAAGAAGGCTGATTAAGGATTTGAAAGTGGTAGGCTGGTGGGTGGGGTGGGGTGGGGGGTGTGCATAGGTAGGATGGAAAAAGTCATGGAAGAGACCCAAATCTTCCAGGGTCCCAGCACATGGATTTGTTGACTTTGAGAGGTAATTGCCAGCTGAGGCCTGTGTTCTTGTAGCTCATTTTGAATTCTGCTGATAGAGAAATTATTCCTTTTTCTGATGATGAGAAATCTGATCCAAGTTCCATAGGCTTAGAAACATCTATGCTAGTAATCTGCTGGATTTAAGTATATAGGATTTCACAATTAGATTCTCATTTAAGAAAAGCTATCTTGCTGATTTAGAGAATTAGTCTTTTATTAGTCAAAATGGATTTGCTTCTGAGGCCTAAACTACTTGGACTCATTTCAGGCAATGTTTTCTAAGAGCTGAGTTCTTAAATTGAAAGAGAAGCATGAGCCAACATAATAACATATTTAATGAACTGCATGAATGCCTTCGAGAATCCCATCCCGGCCAAAGAGAACAGAAATCACTACCAAAGGTGCCAAATAGCATCCATTTCCGTCAAAGGCCCAAATCATGTTGGTCACAGTATAGACACATGCGTTTATTGATTTTTTATTTCCTGAATTTCTTATATAAAGCCTGATTCTTTTAAAACGTGGCTTGATTTTCCTGGCTAACTTAAGGTCATGCTTGGCAACATTGAATAAATTGTTTCTCAGATGAGATCCTGGCCCTTTGGGAAGAGTGGGTGTGTTCATATATGTGTGTGACGGGGAGCGGTGGGAGACAGTTATGAAGAGACTTTGGAAACAACACTTTATACACCCAAGCAGGAATGTGGATTACTCGAGATTATATGATTAGCCTCTTCCTAAATGTGTAAGAGCTCGCGCATCCTTTGTTTTGTGCCCCTTCATCTCCCAATTATTTCAAAAGGTGCCATGACATTCTCAGCATAGTTGCTTGAACTTAACAACAGCCTAGAGGACTTTTCTTCTGCCCAGTGTGTCACCCACAGGGCAGTGAACCTCTCAAAGTGCAGAAGGGACTCTTCCGGTGGCCACGGAGAGGAGCCCAGCAGGCAGGGCCTGGGTGAGGGGTGGCGGTGAGGAAAGCAGGGCTGAGGGCTGGAGGGAGGATGCTGTTCTGGGATCTGGGATACTGGAGGGTCATGAAGGGTGAGGACATGGCTGCTCAATGCACATGTTTGTAAAGTTCCAGGAGGAGAATTCTCACGGACGGATGATCTGCTGATCATGCTCTTCTGACTAAATGTGACCTGTGGCCTTGGTGTTCTCTCACGGGCGATGCTGCCACCCTTAGAGCTCTTGTAAATGAACCTAAGTCAGTGTGGCTGCTTGGTCATCACCAGGTTCTTTGGTCAATATAGGGAAATACTGAACAATCAGAGACAGATGCGAGTTGTGGACTTCTTCCCTATAACCAGGTGGGAGAGCACTGTAAATAAAGGCAGGTCACAGACCAAATTCAGCCAAATGCACAAGTACTTAGAGTGAACAGTCACCAAAGGCAATCTGTTCTTGTGAGTTCAGTGACCTTACTGTCAATTTCTTGGGGATTCTGACAAGCACCTGGCCCCAAAGGTTTAAAATCCAAGGTGGAATCTGCACTCTTCTGAAGACAGACGAGCAAGCCTCGTGGCCAGGTCAGGCCCCTTTCTCCTTTATGAAGGCAGCAGGTCACCGGATCAAAGGGAGCGCTGTGCCACCATGTTAGGCTGCTGGGTGTGCTGGATTCTTATTTTCTCATTTATGTAAGAGCTGTGAGGCTTGTGCACTCTTTCTGGCCCATCACATGTCTCAAACACTAGTCATTTCACTGGTGAGAAATCGTTCCTCACACCCCTTAAGTTAATATGAAAGCTCCAGGGCAGATTCAAATGACTATGTTTGCACAGCTATCCTGGAATGTGGATTACCGATTAGAGCCCTTCAGTGTTCATTAACTGCCCCTGCGGTGTACAGTTTCACTCACAGATTTAGCAATTCCTGTGCTCCCCTCCCCCCTCTAATCCCCATAAACGATATGGTAGAATCATTCATGGAGATAAAATAACTCAGTAAAATTCCTGCCACTCAGAGTAAAGTAGTGTGTAGGTTATTAAGCCATTGTTTCTCAATTCCAAACTCCGCGATGCTGGGGCAGGGACTCTACAAGCATTTATGCTTTGCCAGTTGTCCCTGTTAGGCTCTGCCTGGAGGGGCACTGGAGAGAGACTGCAAGGCTGAAGAAGGGACTGCTCCTTCCTGTGTCCAGCATTAGCTGGACACTTCTCATTATCAGCAGTAGAGGGTTCTGGCACCAACTGGTTTCACTTTCCACATTGCTTTCAGCACTCCTGGAAACAGCCTCATCGTGTTCTCAAAGGTGTGGGTCCCAGTTCCACGAAGCCGTGTACTCATGCTTCCAAGGCACCAGCACCAGCCAAGCAACTCCCCCCTCAGAAGTCTGGGTCCCAGCTCTGTGGGGCCCCTGCTTTGAGCTTCTAGACCCCAGCAACTCTGACTTCTTTCCTTTGTATCCTGAGGCCCAGGACTGGCAGCTGCTTCTTGCAGTTACTGTCTTTGTGTTGCCTCTGTGTTCCCCTTTGTTTTTCTGACCCTCTAACACCAGAGTAGCTTAATCCCTATATTACATTTTTTTTTCTGTTAAAATAATTGGTCTGAGTTCTATTTTCCAGACTGGATGCTGAAAGATACAGTCAGGATCTAAAAAGAAGAACAGAAGCTGAAAAAATATTCCAGGAGCTTTAGAAAGAAAATTTCATACCAAAAGGTTCATTTATAAGGAAAGGACTAGTAGAACATGATTAGCTTTGGAGAGCCCAAGATCTGAAATGTCAATATGGCAGGAGTGGATAGATAATCGGAAGATCTGACAGCAGGTATTGCAGAAGCAGGCACTGAGTGCCTAGGAGTCATGCGCAGTGTGCTAGCTAGTCTTCAAAGATGTCTTTAGTGATGCCTTTCCTCTCTCTATGCACATGCCACTCTTTACATCAAGGGTAGAACTGATTTCCCCTCCCTGCGAATGTAGGCTGGACTTTGAACAGGTTTTATGCTGGCATTCTGGGAATTCTGAGCCCAGTCATTAAGGGGATGGGCAGCTTCTGCTTCTTGCTCTTGGGTTGCTCATTCTTGAGATATCCTGTCTCGTTACTCAGTCACCACGCTGTTAGAAGCCTGAGTCATGTGAAGATGTCACATAAAGGAGAACTGAGATATGCTGGTCAACAGCTCCAGGTGAGGTCCCAGGGGACAGCCAGCATTTGCTACCAGCCACGTGAGTGGGTCATCTTGAATGTTTCAGACTAGTCAAGCCCACGATTGACTGCAGTCCCAGGTGACATCATGTGGAACAGGAGAACCATCAAGCTGAGCTCAGTCAACCAAAGGGGCTGGTGAAAGAGAGTGAAGTGATTGTTTGACCCCTCCGTTTTGGAGGGTGTGGTATGCAACAATAGAGAACCAACACAGACAGGAAGCCCAGTTCCCAGATACTGGGAGGCTAAGATCACTGATAGGAAACTTGGTGATGTGGTTACTGAGGGTGGTCAAACCCATCCTAGTGGTAGTATTTGTACCTGTACCAAATGATTCCTTTTAATCTAGTACAGCAGGGTGAAATTTTGTTTACATTGGCTGCCACCAAGAATTTAGGGGAAGATCTAAAATCCTTTGATCGGCTGGTCGGGAGGTGGAAGATGAAGCACTTGGACATTGAATGGAAGGAGACAATAAAAGTATACACAGAATTGTCTACATAGAAATGGATAGGAATTGCTGGAGTAATCGAAGATGGAGGAATGAGGAGAAGGGGAAGTGGAGACTTTGAGAGCAAGTGAGCAAGTAAGCAAGGCCTAGGGTGACAGTGAGGCTGAGAGTGAGAGTGGGCAGGTGAACAGGCCAAGGGTAGGAGGCCAGGTTCTTGAAAAATTCCCAGTGGTGGGAGGGTGGAGGATGGTTAGAACAAGGTTGTCCAGTATTCGGTATTTACTATAACCTATGCCTTTTTGGAAGGTTTTCTATTGAACTTGACATGGAAATCGAGACCATAGACTCAAAGTTTTTTGAAACCGAAACATTTGACATTATCCAAAAAATATTCATGTGAGAAGAAAGGAGGAGAGCAGCTGTAAGACCAAGCCAAATGTGAATTGGCCTCCCTTCTTAACACATCAGTTTTTACCATTTCTCTTATGCATGCGTGGAATCCAAGATGCTCCACCCTGCTCCTCCCACCCCTTTCCAGAAATTGTGTTGGGATCCACAGGGGACGGAGACTTTCAAA
The DNA here is from genome assembly GCA_004027475.1 of Anoura caudifer. Classification (NCBI taxonomy): domain Eukaryota; kingdom Metazoa; phylum Chordata; class Mammalia; order Chiroptera; family Phyllostomidae; genus Anoura; species Anoura caudifer. The sequence continues at coordinate 8,133 of PVKU01014801.1, read as the reverse complement.
AAAGTTTGGAAAGCAATTCAAGTATGTGTTTTAAAAGTGAAGGGAGTCAAAATAAATAGAATGAGCATTCACTTGGAACAAGATTCATATGACTATTTAAAAAGAAAGAATTACAGTGTTCACTGAGAAGAAAAGAGGGATTAAACATTGAGTGAATAAAGCATTCAGGATCTATTTTGTTAGTTGGATTTTCAACTATTGGGACACATGAGATAAGAGTTCTTTTGCTTTTGGTCTAGCTGGTCTTCCTCAACTAGATTAGGATGAAGGGCTGCATTTCCCACTTAGATAGAGATCACATGACAGAATAGGAAGAAATATGTGAGTGAGATTCAGCAAGAGCTGGAAATCTTCTCAAGAAGTGGTCAGGAAGTCATGAGCTTCTAGGAATTGTCAGACATTTGGGGACAGCGCTATACTTCTCACAAGGTTTGGGGAGGCTTGAGCTGAGCTCCTCCAAATCCAAACAACAGACAGACGCAGGTGACAATTATAGGAGAGTTCCCAGAGAGAATTAGATCCTCATGTGCTATGGGCATCCATTACATGTAACGAATTAACTTTTTTCCTGTGCATCTAGAAAGGTACTTGTTATCAACTCTAGCTGGAAGGACTGAGAACAGAGTCACTCGAATCACCTTCTGTGTTCTGGGATTCAGATATAGAACCCCAGTTGAAACATCACATTTTTTTTTTAGCCCAAATAAGGTACTTTCTGATAAAGTCAGAATAGTTTCAGAGTTTTTGGAGACAAACTTTGGTGGTGTACTCCAGGTCTTGGCCAGTAAGAGGGTCCCTAGTCTAGCTATCAGGAACCTCTGGTCTCCAAGGTCAAAGGTATCTTGAGAGTAATGGAATCCAGTCCCCTTATTTTCCTGATTGTGAAAGCAAAGCTCAGGGAGGCGAAGTGACTTGTTCAAGGTCCAGAGTTGGTTAGGCAGAAGAGTAGGAAGGGGAACCCTGTTTTTTTGACTCCAAACCTAGAGCTCTTCTTAGAAATAATTCTATGACTGAATATGACATAAAGCACACCCATGCTAGACATGTAGTGTGACTGACAAATACCCTTTGCTCTTTGGAAACCACTGAAGTTTTGGAGTTGTTGCGTTTCCACAGTCTAACTTAGTCTATCCTAACTATCGCAGTTTTCTTCTACCTTGTAAGCAGGTCATCTTCTAAGTGGGAGAATTTATTACCTACCGGTTCACATGGAAACTACATTTCTATTGTGAGCTATTAAATTGGAATTCTGCTACAATTAATTTCCTATGTATCTTGGTTGCTTGGGCAGTGTCTGAATGGATCTAATCAACCTGGATAGCTGAAACATCAGAGCCAGGAGTTTAGAAAAGAGACAATGACCTTGAGGCTCTAGCCCTGACCAACCCTTCCCCCACCAGAGAATAACTAAGGGAAAGAGGTAGGAGAGTGAGGAGAAGGAGGAGAGGCCAAAAAAGGGACACGGGGAATTGCAAGTAGGCAAAATTTCCTGACTGCCTATTTTTGTATAGTGCCAGTCTTGAGAATTAGCTCTGTACCTGAGCCTTAGAAGGTTCTTCCTTACATGTAGCCCACTCTCTCTGAGGAGGCCATTTCTTATCCTTAATCAGGGGCAGGAAAAAGTTTGAAGATGGTGATTTTTGGACTGCATCCTGAGTATTAAATTTCAGTTTCCATCTCAGCAGTACAAAAAACTCTTCATTCTGCATTTCTCATTGTTTTCATAGTCAACTTTTCAGTGCTCTAAGAGGCTCAATTAGGGTAATCACTGATGACTGTTTATCACATTGTATCATTAATATCACCCATTGTGTGTCATTGAAGTGAATCAGCTTGAAGTGAGGTAATGGCGGCCCAGAATTGGATTATGTCATTAGAGAGTCACCCTTTGGATGAAAATATTGTATACTTGCCCTGTGATTCACACGTCATCTAGAAGCATATCCCAAATGCCCAACTTAGGTGAAATATTGTTTTTGAGCTTTTAGAATTTTGGCATTTCCCATGACAAAGGCCTTGTTACCTCAAGATATTGCCAAAGTCAGAGGGTAATCCATTACAATTTCAAAACACCAGGTCATTAAACATTCCTTACGTTTTAACCCCTATTTTATAAATTTTATAAAGTAGTGAATAACCTTAAAAGGAGCCCCAGGGGAAATCTATGTGTATAAAAGCATTCTTAAAATAAATTTTATATTTGTTACTTCACAGACAGAGAAAAGGCACAAAGCAATTAAAACAGCAGCAAGCTTTGCGTTTCAAATATTGGTATGTCATGACTCGGGCACTTAAGACAAAAGTTATTTTCCATCAGCATCCGGCAGGTGCCCATAAAATCTCTTTGAAGTAACCAAGATGTTTTGTTTATTTATCACAGAAAGTTCGCAAAAGCTCCCATATGTGGGAATGTTAAGTATAACCGAAGTGACAACTCCATCCTAACGTAGCTCTTGTCTGATCTTGCCTGGCCCAGAGCAGTCCAGCTATGGGGACTGCTCTTTGCACAAATATTTGGATTACACACTCTTCATTTAGGCTTCACATTAACACAGTGTACTGCTGTCCAGATGGAATGATCTTCACTGCCCAATGGGTACCATCATGACCTACCACTACAGCACTGGGTGAAGGCACCAGACCCTGCGTGCGCTTCCTCCAGCCTCGATGAGCTGCATTGTTGCAATGTGTGGTTCAAAGGATTGCAAAGTTTCCTTGGATAAGAGGCAGTGTGGTGGTTAAGAGCATGGATTCTGGGGCACATTGTCCACCTTCAAATCGTGACTGCCATTTCCTATCTGTGTGATCTTGAGCAAATGCCTTAACCTCTTATGCCTCAGTTCCCCATCTATAAAATGGGTATGATGATAGTAGTGCTTACTCACAGGTTTGTTGTGAGGGTTAAATGAGTTTGGACATATAAAGGGCATAAAACATGTTCCTGGAGCATAGCAAATGCTACGTAAGTGTTAGGTGTCAATACTGCCTCTGCTTGCAATTGCTGTGATTTGGAATTATATCTGTCAGGAGAAGGTCCATCTGGTTTATCAGGACACTCAGTTGCTAAGACATCTAGAAAGTCTATCACAGAAACTAATTTGAGGCCCTGGACTCCCGAGGGGGCACCTGAGGAGGCCAGGGCCTTAGGGGGCAGTTTCACTAAATTTTGTCACTGGGTGGGGCTTGGGCAGCCCCAGCATGGCAGTGCCTTCTCTTCCAAGTGGTGCCACGGCAGGCCTGACAGTTCCTGATATCCATGCAAAGATGGACAGTAAATTGGTGGCAGCAAGCCAAGCTCCTGGAAGGGCATAATGATGGACTTCACCATTATTGCTCGTGTGAAGAAAGAATTTCATGCATGCAGCTTTAGGTTAAGAAGATTGTTCTGCCCTGGCTGGTGTAGCTCAGTGGATTGAGCGCGGGCCTGCGAACAAAAGGATCACAGTTCGATTCCCAGTCAGGGCACATGCCTAGGTTGCAGGCCAGTTCCCGGCAGAGGATGCATGAGAGGCAACCACACGTTGATATTTCTCTCCCTCTCTCCTTCCCTTCCCCTCTAAAGATAAAATAAATAAAAAATATTAAAAAAAGAAGATTGTTCTAAAAACATGTCTGTGCTAAAGGCATTCAACAGAAGGATTACTCTCATGCAGATCCCGAGCCATCCGAATAAGAGTATTAGAAGCCCATCCCCACTAGGAAATGAGGGTCTGGAATTGGTCTGGCTGCCCAAGCCTGGTGTCTGGGATGCTTGGTAGATGGTCCCTGGGCCCCAGAATATCCGATCAAACTGCTGGGCCAGATGCTGCTGGCTGGTTATCCTATAACCACTCCTCTTTTTCCTAAACCAGTAGAAGTGCAAAGTCAAATACTACATGTTCTTGTGGGTAGTCATGTGATTGGACAGCTCTGTCCAATAAGACATAGGAGAATGTATTTGAGAAATATTTTCCCCTACTTTCTGCCTTTGGGGGCAGTTTTGTGAGCAAATAATGCTTATGGCTGTGGCAGCCATTTTGGGACCATTAAATAACAAGTCCAAGGGCAAAGCAGCCGATATGCTGAGGAATGGTAGAGGGGAAGGATGGAAAAAACCTGAAATCTTGATGTTGTTGTTGAGTTGCTGAATAAATCCTGGGACTGCATATTTCTGGGCTCTTCATTAAGTAAACAACAAATGCTTGGAAGGTTTAGGCCACTGGTAGCTGTTTTTCTGTTACCGCCAGAAGTATTCCCAATTATTCCTTAACTTTTGTCCGTGGATCTAGTTAGTATGCCTGAACTGCTGTCTTTTCTGCACATTGGTACACCCTTTGACCAGGAATCAGGCTCTAATCCTCGATTAGACTTTGAGAGCCTTCCTAGCTCTTGCATTTCTCTCTCTCCAAGGTGCTGGAGTTGATTATGTTAAGCTGCTGGCTGAGACCCAAGGATGCCCCACTACCTGCACCCCAATGCTGAATCTGGGAAGCAAGTCTTGCTATGATGTCCCATTTACTGAATTGCATCCTTCTGTGTTGAAGACTTTCCAGACCCAAGGCCTCCCTATTATTTGGAATTCTTTGATTTGAGCTGCAGGCCACCCAAAGCGAGGTCAGCATTCCTAGTCCTAGGCCTGCCTAATTCTACCTTCCTCATGGCTCCACTATAGGTCATACGCTGAGGCTATATGCCAAACATGGCTGCCAGCTGGGCCCACATTGGCCGGGACCCACACAGCCCGGAAGTTTAAGGCCCAGAAACATCTCTCAGTCCGGAGAATTTTGAGATCTAGGTGCTTTATCCATCACTCCTCAGATGTTCTTACGCTGCTGACTTGTCTTTTTGACCTTGGCCAAGAAACCTGATCTTAATTCCTGCATTGCATCTGTTGAGGATGGTATTTTGGAAAAGAGGCCTGGATTTTAAGTTAGGAGGTTTTGGCTCCAGTCCTGTCTCTCCCACAAACAAACCGAAGTAGGCTGCTACTCTTCCCTTCTGGGCTTCTATTTTCCATGTACAAAATGGAATGTTGAGCCTTTGCCTGATACTTCCATTTACATATTTTACAAAGTCAATTTTAAACCTGGAGACTCAGTAAAAATTATAGAGTATACATTAAAGAAATTATTTATAACACAGAAATATTTCTCATAATTTTTTTTTAATTTTGAGGTTTGGGGAGTATAATGGAAATTTTACTGCAGCCAGTCTTGATTTTTTTTTTTAAATCACATTTATTTTCCCCCAGTGTTGTCTAACACACCGCCAGAAATAAATTACAGAAAAGAGGAAATAAAGCACTAAACAGTAATTCTGCCCAGCTGTAAACCTTGCTTTTCATGCGAATTAAGTCTTTGATCCCTAAAAATCCATTTTGCCCTTGGACGAATTCCAGAGACCACTGTTCTCCTAGGGGAGCAGCAGTGCCAGGGACAGAATGACTGTTTAGAGACAAGGTTTCTCCTATGACTGTGATGATCCAAGAAAGAAGCTTGAGGAGTGGGGGGTAGGCTGGGGGGCCTGAGCTAGGTGTTACCACTTCCTAGCATATGCAAGATGCCGTCCCGTTTTCAATTTGTGTACTGCTTCTCTCTGACATCTTAACAAATACAGTCCCTGACTCTTTCCAGTAGGAGTATATTTGTCTTTGTAACCTTTCAAGGCCGTGCCAGTCCTGCTGATTAAACTCTGCTGGAAATGGTGCAGATTTCAGTGTATAGTCAGTTCTATCCTTATGTAAACTCATCTGTTTTTCACATCTGAGCACTTCTATGTGCCAACTACTGCCCACAGATGCACTCAGAGTCAAAGTGGGTACAGGGCCCCAGAAGAAGAAAGCCCATTTGGGGTAACTCATACTGTGCTGGTAATAGACAGTTTTTTAAAGCTTAAAAAATTGTGGTAAAATGTACATAACAGATTGTCATGCTAAACATTTGTTAGTGTACAATTTAGTGTCATTAATTCCATTCATAATGCTATGTACCCATCATCACTATCTGTACCCAAACCTTTTATATCATCCCCAACATAAACTCTGTGCCCGTTGAAGAATAGCTCCCCATTCTTCTCTCTCCCTGCCCTGTCCCCTGGTAACCTCTATTCTGCCTTCTATCTCTATGAATTTACCCATTCTATACATTTTATATAGGTGGAACCACATAATATTTTTCCTTTTGTGCCTGCCTTCTTTCACTTAGCATAATATTTTCCAAGTTCATCCATGCTGTAGCACGTGTCATTATTTCATTCATTTTTATGACCGAATAGTATTTTATCCTATGGACATACCCCAGTTGGTTCATCCATTCATTTGGTGATGGGCGCCTGGGTTGTTCCCACCTTTCAGCTGTTGTGAACAGTGCAGCTGTGAACATCTGTGTACAGGCATCAGTTCACGTCCTTGTTTTCAGTTTTTCTGGGTAAACGATGAGGTCTGTCTGGAAAAAGTCCAGCCATTCTTAATACAATGAGAACAGTTTGCAGGACGTTGATGCAACCTGTAAGCCAAGGAAAGTGGACTGGGATGAGCATGCATGAACAATGATGACTTCACTGTACTAGTCAGTGGGGGCGGTAGATACTGTTGAGTGAGCATGTGTACTGTGTGGCCATTACATTCAAAATGACTGAGCCAGTAGCACCAAATTTTGCATTAAGCTTAAATACTCCTTGCTGGAATCTTTTCAGATAATTCAGAAGGCCACAGCTATGGGCAACCTTCTGTGATTGGCAGCTTCATCATCATGTGCTGGCTCATGCATCAGGTCTCATGTAGAGTTTTTTGGTGAAACATCAAATCACCCAGGTGATTCAGCTCCCCTACAGCCCAGATTTGGCGCCCTGCGACTTCTGGCTTTTCCCAAAAGTAAAATCACCTTTGAGAGGGAAGAGATTTCAGACCATCGATGAGATTTCAGACCATCGATGAGATTCAGGAAAATATGGCAGGGTAGCTGATAGTGATTGGGAGAACTGTATGAAGTCCCAAGGTCCCTACTTTGAAGAGGACTGGACTGAGGCATCATTGTCCTATGTACCACATTTCTTGTATCTTGTATCTTCTTCAATAAATGTCTCTATTTTTCATATTACGTGGCTGGATACCTTCTGGACATACCTTGTATATCTAGGGGTGGGACTGTTGGTTCATACGGTTTTTACATGTGGACATGTTGTCAGTAGTACCAACATAGGCAGCAGGGGTTTGTGAACATAGGACATGCCCAGAGGGCTGAGGTAGAGATCAGAGCAAAGTGCAAGGAGAAGAATGGGTTAGAAAAGATGTACTACGTAGTTCTATAAGATGCTGCAATTGGGCAGAACCAGGGACCATAAGCCAGGGAACTGTCTCTTTGTCAAAGGGCTGCAAGAGCTCTAGGAAAGGTGGGGCTGAGCAGATAGACAGGGAGACTGAGCAGCCAGGGAGGTGAGAGTCAGAGGGTCAAATGGCAGTCAAGCAGTAAAGAAGCTGAGTCTACAGGAACTGAGTAGCTGGGTAGACTACAGGACAGGAGCTAAACAAGCTGTCCAGGAAGCAATAGGACCCTGGAAACTAACAAGCCTTGATCCTTTGTGCATTTCTCCCAAGCTAGAAAGCCTCTTATAGCCTTCCTGCTGATAAAGGAAGAAAACCTAGTGACTCTTGGTTTGTGAAGGGGAGTGTATAGATAAGGGCCAATCCTGATCCAAGCCTACCTGTGGATCTCTGAAGCAATTCCCTTTTGGAGACCAAAATTAGCAGCTAAAGAACCAAGATGATGGGCAAAAGCTAAAATCTTTTCCACTAACATCAGGAACAAGACAAGGGTGTCCACTTTCACCACTTCTATTCAATATAGTATTGGAAGTATTGGCCACAGCGATTAGACAAGAAAAGGAAATAAAAGGCATCCAAATTGGAAAGGAAGAAACAAAACTATCATTATTTGCAGATGACATGATAGTGTACCTAGAAAATCCTATAGGCTCAGCCCAAAAGCTGCTGGACCTAGTAAATGAATTTGGCCAAACAGCCGGATACAAAGTCAATATCCAAAAATCAAAGGCATTTTTGTATACAAACAATGAAACAGCAGAAGCAGAAATCAAGAAAAAAATCCCATTTGATATAGCAAAAAGAAAAATAAAATACCTAGGAATAAACCTAAC
>PVKU01014800.1:0-21249 GCA_004027475.1 Anoura caudifer | reverse complement strand
GATGGGAACTCCTTTGTAGGTGACTGTCCCCTTATCCCTTGCTGCTTCTAGAATTCTCTCCTTCATTTTAATCTTGGCTAATGTAATTATGATGTGCCTTGGTGTGTTCCTCCTTGGGTCCAACTTCTTTGGGACTCTCTGAGCTTCCTGGACTTCCTGGTAGTCTATTTCCTTTGCCAGATTGGGGAAGTTCTCCTTTGTTATTTGTTCAAATGAGTTTTCCACTTGTTGCTCTTCTTCCCCTTCTGGTACCCCCTATAATTCAGATGTTGGGATGTTTAAAGATGTCCTGGAGGTTCCTAAGCCTCTCCTCATTTTTTTGAATTCTTGTTTCTTCCTTCTTTTCTGTTTGGTTGTTTCTTTCTTCCTTCTGGTCCACTCCAATGATTTGAGTCCCAGTTTTCCTCCCATCTCTATTGGTTCCCTGTGCATTTTTCTTCATTTCACTTATTGTAGCCTTCATTTGTTCATCTAATTTCTGAGCAAAATCAACCAATTCTCTGAGCATCCTGATCACTAGGGCTTTGAACTGTGCATCTGATAGGCTGGCGATCTCTTGGTCACTTAGATAAATTGGCTGTGGGGCTTTTATTTGTTCTCCTGTTTGAGCCATTTTTTTTTTCGGTCTGGTCACAGCTCTTAGTGAGGGGCAGAACCTTAGGTGTTCCCCACGACAGGGCAGACCAGTCACTGGGTAGTCACGCTGTATGTGGGGGCAGGGTCTGAGAGGGAACAATGGCACTTGCTCCACTCTCTCTCAGATTCCAGTTCCTTTCACCACCTCCCCTTCACCTGGATTATCTGTGTGCAAATGTGGGACCACCTGGTCAGCCAACCACCTTGCCTGGCCTCACTGGGTCTGCACCATTGGCACCCCGTGCCTGGGGTCTGCTAGCTGTCACCTGTGTGCCTGGGGTTCGCTAACCGCCGCCTGTGCACCAGGTCTGCCATCCTCCACTTTTTCCTGCTGCGACCCCGCCCCTCTTACCGGTCTGGATGAATGGTTGTTGGACTTCCGTACAGTTCAATTTTCTATCAGTTCTGGTTGTTTTCTTGTTTCTAAATCTTTGTTGTCTTTAATTTTCATTGTGCGAGGAGGCACAGTGTGTCCACCTACGCCTCCATCTTGGCCGGCAGTCCCGAAATTTCCTACTTTTAAAAAAGATTTTTTAATTTATTTTTAGAGGTGAAGGGAGGGATAGAGGGAGAGAAACCTCAATGTGTGGTTGCCTCTTGAGTGTCCCCTACTGGGGACCTGGCCCACCACCCAGGCATGTGCCCTGACTGGGAATCAAACAAGTGACCCCTTAGTTCAAAGGCTGGCATTCAATCCACTGAGCCACATCAGCCAGGGCAAAATTTCTCATTTTTTAAAAGTAAAGAACTCAGCCCTGGCCAGTGTGGCACAGTTGGTTGGAGCATTGTCCTATACCCAAAAGACTGCAAGTTTGATTCCTGGTCAGGGCACAAACCTAGGATGCAGTTTCAATCATCAGTCCAGGCATGTACAATCCCTGGTCTGGATGCATATGGGAGGCAACTGATAGGTGCTTATCTCTTCCATTGATGTTTCTCTCTCTCCTTTCCTGTCTCTCTAAAAGCAATGAGAAAGACCCAATTAAAAAAAATGGGCAAAGACTTGAACAGACACTTCTCCAAGGAGGACATACAGAGGATCCAGAGACACATGAAAAGATGCTCAATATTGCTAGCTATCAGAGAGATGCAAATTTAAAACCGCAATGAGATACCACTTCACACCAGTCAGAATAGCCATCATAAACAAAGCAACAAACAACAAGTGTTGGAGAGATTGTGGAGAAAAGGGGACCCTAGGGCAGTATTGGTGGGATTGCAGACTTGTACAACCACTATGAAAAGCAGTATGGAATTTTCTGAGAAAACTAAAAATGGATCTACCTTTTGACCCAACAATTCCACTGCTAGGATTATATCCTAGAAACCCTGAAACACCAATCCAAAAGAATCTATGCACCCCAATGTTCATAGCAGCACAATTTACAATAGCCAAGTGTTGGAAGCAACCTAGGTGCCCATCAGTAAATGAATGGATCAAGAAACTATGGTACATTTACACAAAGGAATTCTATGCAGCAGAAAGAAAGAAGGAGCTCCTACCCTCCATGACAGCATGGATGGGACTGGAGAGCATTATGCTAAGCAAAACAAGCCAGGAGGTGAAAGACGAATACCATATGATCTCACCTTTAACAGGAACATAATCAACAAAACAAACAAACAAGCAAAATAAAACCAAAGACACTGAAATTGAGAACAGTCTGACAGTCACCAGAGGGGAGAGGGGAGGGAATTTCAGAGGAAAAGGGGAAAGGTTTAGAGCAACAAGTATAAAGGACACATGGACAAAAACTAGGGGGGGTGGAAATGGGAGGGAGGTGGGGATGGATGGGGTGGTGGGCTGGGATGGGTGTAAAAGACAGAAAACTGTACAGGAACAACAATAGAATAAAATTTAAAAAATAAAAAATAATAAAAGCAATGAAAAAGAACCAGCAAGAGGAAAGAAGAGAGTTACCTACAAAGGAGTTCCCATAAGACTATCAGCTGATTTCTCAAAAGAAACCTTGCAGCCAAGAAGGGGCTGGAAAGAAGTATTTCAAGTCATGAAAGGCAAGGACCTACATCCAAGATGGCTCTATCCAGCAAAGCTGTCATTTAGAATGGAAGGAAAAATAAAGTGCTTCTCAGATAAGGTCAAGTTAAAGGAGTTCATCATCACCAAGCCCTTATTATATGAAATGTTAAAGGGACTGATCTAAAAAAAATCAAAACTATGAACAGTAAAATGACAACAAACTCACAACTATCAACAACCAAACCTTAAAAAAAAACCTAAGTAAACAACTAGAATAGGAACAGATTCACAGAAATGAAGATCACATGAGGATTATCAGTGGAGAAGGGGAGGGGGGATATAGGGGAAAAGGTACAGGAAATAAGAAGCATCTTTGGTAGGTACAAAATAGACAGGAGAGGTTAAGTATAGTATGGGAGATGGAGAAGCCAAAGAAATTTATATGTACAACCCATGGACGTGAACTAAGGTGGGGAAGAATGCTGGAGGGAATGGGAGTACCAGGCAGAGAGGGATAAAGGGAAGGAAAAAAATAGGACAACTGTAATAGCATAATCAATAAAATATACTTTTTAAAAAGATTTTATTTATTCATGTTTAGAGAGAGGGGAAGGGAGGGAGAAAGAGAAGGAGAGAAGCATTAATGTGTGGTTGCCTCTCCCTCACCCCCTGCTGAGTGCCTCGCTGGGAACTCAGGCGTATGCCCTGACTGGGAAACAAACCCTTAGACCCTTTGGTTCTCAGGCTGGCACTCAATCCACTGAGCCACACCAGCTCAATAAAATATACTTAAAAAGTAAAATGAAAGCAATGAAAAAGTATCCTCTGTTGAGGATAATAAATAAATAATTATTTAACACATCAGTTTTATTCTTGAATATGAGCCACAAAGAATTTAAGGTCAGGTCATCATGGCTTGACCCTGCTTATACAGTCATAATCAAAGTCATGGCCATGCATGTGTTTAGCATATATCCTGGGAAGGTGTGATTTTATAATCATCCTCATTTCTTTTTACTCAGAGTCAACATGTTCTGCTGTGAATGCATTTTGTATCCATGTATAACTATAATACCTGCTCATTCCATCTTCCTGAAGCTGTCCTTTGATGTTCATATTCATTCATTCCAGCAGGCCGATATCGCTATCTCAAAGAGCTCAGAGAAATAATAGTGTTCTACTTCTGCCTTAGGGTTCTCCAGCACACGCATTTCATCATGTTATTTTTCTGAAAAAGAAAACAAAAACCCTTTTAACTTTGTCATATCTGTGAGTGTCCATGAAGAGAATGAGAACTCTACTGACACCTATGAGTGCACCTGTGGAGGAACAAGCTTTGTTTTCATTACATATTCTCAGTGATTTCATTAATGGACAACTAAGCAAATCCTGGGGGAACATCTGACTATGGTGGCCTGCTCTGACTCCTCTAAGATCTCCATGCCCTAGTCCTCAGGACTTCCAGGTAAGTTACATGTCCCATGCCAATGGATTTTGCAACTGTCATTAGTGCTAGACATCAAGGAGATTATCCTGGATATCCTAGCTCATTGCAGGAGCCTTTGGACCCTGGTAATGGTTAACTGGTCCTTGCTGGAGGGGACCACCTGGAGAGCTTGAGAAGGAATATGGGCAGGCCTGGGGAGAAAAGACAGCTCCACTCAGTCAGCTGGGAAAAAGGTCCTCATCCTACATCATGAAGAAGTGCCAAAAACCTGAGGGAGCCTGGGGGTGCAATTAACCCTAGAGAGGACGACAGCCAGGCAGACACCTTGACTTGAGCCTGCAAGTTAAGAGAGCCCACTTGAGCCATGCTGCCTGGACTGTCAGCCTTCAGACCTGTAAGATAATAGAGGACTGTTCAGTCACTACACTGGAGGTACTATGTTATGGCAGCAAACAAAAACTAACATGAAGTCTGTTTTAAAGTTAGCTGGAATAGTTTGGGTTAATAGAGAGGCTCTGGGAATTTGCTTTAACAATTAGCAGCCCCACCCTGGCCTGGTGGCTGGGTTGGTTGGAGCTTCCCACACACCAAAAATGTTATGGTTCCATCCCCAGTGGGGATGCACACAAGAGGCAACTGATGGGTGTTTCTCTCTCTCTCTCCCTTCCTCATTCTTTAAAATCAATACACATATCCTTGGGTGAGAATAAAAAGATAGATAAGCAGCCTGCCTGAAGCTAGCAAACTTGGAGGAGATCTAGGCTCTATGGAAACAAGGTCACTGGGCCCTGCTCTATCCTTCTGAAGTCAGCCACACTTCACTCTAAGCTTTCTCGGGTGCAGAAACACACTTTCATTGGAGACAGTGCAGGACCTTGAAAAGACGGATGGCAGATGATCATTTTGATGCCTGTACACCATCCTGAGAGCGAGAATCTCCTGGAGCTGGAGGGCCTCACACTACAATTCCAACCTCAATTCTGAGGTATGGGTTTTCCCTATCACTGAGCAACTTAGTCATTTCTGACACTACCTGCCTGGACAGAGTGTCATACCTCACAGATTAACCCTAAGCTGAACCTCTTATAAAGTGGGTATACATAGGGCAGAGACCCTGTTGTAAGTTCTAGCCTGGCTAGAACTATTGAGTTTTGCAGCTTCAGAGGTACTCTGGGGTTTCATATGCCCTCTAGGTGCTTTGATGTGGGTATAAACATGGGTGAGAACAGTGGACCCCATGACTCCTTCACTGAAAGTCAACTCATGGGGCCATCATCAGCTTGCTGTGTTCCTGATCCAGAGGGTAGAAAAGCAGGACTTGGAGACAGATAGTAGACTTTGGAGGAGTTTCCTGTAAAGGGAGCCAGAGAAATGGGGTGTCAGCAGGGTTCTGTAACAGCTTGAAGTCATAATGTCCATTGTACTCATCAGCTCCAGAAGAGCCTTGGCAGGACACGGCTCATGATGGCTTTGGGCACTGCTGACCCAAGACCACCCATCCTTGTGGGAGCCCCACTCTTGCTGGTATAGTGAGCTCATAGTCCAGATGGGTCAGGTCTCACTGTCATGCAGACTGGGGACAGCAGGATTTTTAAATTGGAGAAAATAATAGCATGTTTGCTTGCTGATGGGGATGATAAACAAGGCCAACCAGCATTACCCCAAAATCTCAAGAACCTACAACAAGATACAGAACACACCCTTTATTTCCTTAGTTATACATGCAAATACCACAAGCAACAACAGCAGGCAATGGCTGTCCTAGCATAGGGAGGGCTTGCCTCAGATGCAGCACAGAAACTGCCTAGTGATTGTCACCATGTGTATGCACAGACATAACCTGGTCTATAAAATGTGTCTGTACCACACAACCCAAGCCTAGGGAGATATTTGCATCTCAAGCTACCTTCAACTTGCGGATAAAATCTCTCCAAGGACTTGGGGAGTTATTTTGGGTGGGCATTTTTCTCTGTACCTTTGGTCCCTCTGAGGGTATGAACCACATGGAACTCAGCAATTGAGATCATGAAAACTGTCAGCTGACCTGAACAAAGAGAGGTTTTAACATGTAATGTAGATTATGGTTTCAAATCTGGCTGGGGAGGTAAATGGCTGCAGCTTTAGGCAGCCCCTAGTTTTGTTTTTCTGTGTTCTTTTGTTTGCTCAGATATATAGAAGCAGGTGACATTTTTGCCCTCTGTCCAGGTAGTGCTGGTCTCAAGTTCCCTAGGAATAGGAAAACAAAACTAAAGCTCTTGTGGTGGGAAAAGTGAGGCCTCAGACATGGGCCCAAGTGATCTCAAAGAACAGACCAACTACTCACACCACAGCGAGCCCCTTTGCAAACCCAAAGAGTTCCTCCCTGGTTGCTCCTAGAGAGGTCATAGAAGGCTCTTAAAATCTATTGCCCTACCATCCTCATCCCCTTTAACCCTTGGGGTACCTGGACAGTCTTCTGAATGAGTGACAGCTCTGGGAAGATTAACCAATGGTGCCAGGCCCACTGGGTTAGACCCACATCACTTATACCAGGGTGACCTGGGGCTGATCCTTCATACCCTTCCAACATGACACCTAGCCAAACCAGACTCAACTTGGGGAGGCAGGCAGAGATTTCATGTAACAACCATTGTCAAATAAAAAACAAGGCCAGATTTAGTAAGGTCACACTTTTATCTGAAAGCATTCTTGAAAGGGAGAGAAAAGGACTATCAAATAGGACAGAAAAATTCTTTCTCCTACTCATCTTAGCTCTCTGCTGGGGCTCTGGAACAAAAGACAGATATACAGGAGGAAAGCACATAGATTTTTACATGTACACAGAGTCATCATAAGGAAATGAAGATCCACAAGAGTGGCTAAACGAAAATGATTTTATAGTAGGCTGAACAAAGAAAGTCAATTGTGAGAAAGTAGCTCAACCATATGGGAGGCTAAGGGAAGATAAGAATTATGTTACCAAGGTCTGTCTGTACAGAATCCTCTTCTGTCTTAACTTTCCATCCCTGGTAAGAACATTTTTTTTTTTTTCTCCAGGTGTAGGGCAGGCATCTTTCAGGTGGAAGCTTCACCTCCGGTTTTCAGGAAGAAAAGGAGAGATCAGGATGATATTCATGCATCTACCACTTTTTCAGTGTCTTCAGCTCAAAATCATCCTCGTGCAGAAGTGGCATACTTTGGGATGGCATATTCTGCTGGCCTTTACTGTGGGGTTAAGTCTGCATCTCCAGGGCTAGACAGTGAAGGATCTGTCACAGGGAGAAAGAACCAGGTGTGGAGGTAGCGTGACAGTGCAGCTTTGGGGACAGTGGATCAGGGGAGTCTTGACCCTGAGGCCAGCCAGTTCTCAGGGGATGCCAAAGATCAGGCTGGCAGTAGGGTGCCGGGTGGAGGGGGACACTGGACCAAAGCTGGGCAAAAACGCAACTTGTTCCAGCAGATTGGTGGGGACAAGAGTTCAGCTAATCATCCATGATGGAAGGTCTGTGCCTGGCTTGGTCGTTGGTCACCAAGCTACATCTTGAGTCTCATCTGAGTCATAGGGGAAGGGGCTCTGTGCAGGACATAAGGGTTGGATATTCCTTTATCCAACGCTGGGGCAAAATTTAACATGGTCACCACGTAAAGGCCGAATACAGAGTTCTGGCATCGAGGGTTCTTCCTGCTATGAGCCAGGGGGCAGAAAGTGCTGGGAGGAAACAAGGGAGCTGTGCAAAAAGAGGTGCCACTCATGACGATGCCCACAGCAACAGAATTCCAGCTCCAAACTGCTCCAGGCTGCCGCAGTCCCTGAGCAGGTCTTGGAGGCTGGGACTCCCACAGCCAGGCCCCAGCAAGGCGAAGGTAAGGGGTAGCTGGCTGAGCTGGGCTGCCACCGTCCAGTCAGGGTGCATCCTGCTGTCTGGTGGCAAGAGCAAGCTGCGACAGAGTGGGAAGCAATATTACGATCCGCGGCACCGGTGCTCGAGTCCATGGGCGGCAAGACCCCGCGCGAGCATCTGGCTACCAAGGTGGTCCGCAAGAGCGTGCTGACCATGGCGGCGTTAAGAAGTCGAACCGCTACTGCCCTGTCACTGTGACCCTGCACGAGATTCATAATTACCAGAAGTCGGCCGAGCTGCTGATCCGCAAACGGCCGTTCTAGTGCCTGGGACGGGAGATCGCTCAGAACTTCAAGACTGACCTGCGCTTCCAGAGTTTGGCCGTGATGGTGTTTCAGGAGGCGAGCCAGGCATACCTGGTAGGGCTCTTCCAGCAGATCAACCTGTGCTCTGTCCACACTGAGCACGTCACGGCTAATCCCAAGGACATCCATCGGGCACACTGCATACGTGGCCTGAGCTCCTAGGCTCAGCGCAGGTAGAAAAAAGTGCCACTGTCACCCTGAAGATACATTTTGTTTATTTATGTATTTATTTTTGGAGAGGAGAAGGGAGGGAGAAAGAAAGGGAGAGAAACATCAATGTGTGGTTGCCTCTCGTGCACCCCCTACTGGGGACCTGGCCCACAACCCAGGCATATGCCTTGACTGGGAATCGAACCGGGCACCCCTTTGGTTCGCAGGCTGGTGCTCAATCCATTGAGCCACACTGTGCACCCCAAAGGTTCTTTTCAGAGCCACCACCTGCCCACAAAAAGTGCAGTGGCAACTCGGACTTCCTTTCAGATAGTTATGCCTCCTCTACCTCCATTCAACCCAAAAGTCCAGTTGGTTGTGTTTGTTAACTAGGTTCCTGAGGTTTCCTAGTTAATGAAGTGAAGTCCCATTGGGAAACCACCAATTTAAGAGGGTGCTTTGCTTGGGAAGTTAGCTGTAGCTGGCTCACAGCACACCTACAAACAGACTTCCCAAACCCAGAAAGTTAAGACAGTCAGTGCTCAGTGGAGAGAGGCAGCAAGCTAACTCACCTCTCAGTAGAGGGGCTGAGTTAAGGTAACCTTGCATGGCTGAGAGGATAAGGGTAAGGATTTTTTTCCTTCTGTGGTGCTGGTTGGGAACATTTATTAAGGAGTCATGTTAATAGAAGGCAAGTGCTGCCCGGTGGTGATGATAGGGAATAAAACCCATCCCTGTGTTTTCGAGTGTTGACTCACAGCTGTGTGAGCGAGGCCTGCATGGAAAAGCAGTTGCTGTGAAACCTGCTCTGGAGGTACAGTGCTATCATTATGCAGGACTGGATTTTTCCTTGAGCCAATTTGATACCAACACATTCGATTAAAATACAACACAGAGAACTGTGTTTTAAAGGTTTAAAAGAGTATCTTTTAAATCGTAGGGTGTAGCCGTGGCTGGTGTGGCTCAGTGGATTTGATAGGGGACTTAAGAGTTGGAAGATTTTGGTTTAAGGTAAATAGTTTTAAGTCTAGCAAGTAATGTATAGTTAAAGCTTTTGTTTCAGAAACTACAGATTAGGCCCACCCTGGCTCCTGGGAAGGTAGCGGACCTTCTGGAGCACTGCTAAAGATTACTGCCTGGGGACCAGTGGAAGCATCCAGCCCTTTGTGTTCCAGGGAGACAGATGACCACCTTCCCCTGGGAACAGCTAACTGCCCAGGACAGGAATGTTGCAGCTTCTTTCACCTGACTCTATCTGAATTTCAAAACCCCTCACCCACCTTGTTTATTCCCTGCTATAAAAACCTTGGCCTGGAAAGAAAACACAAGATGGTCTTGTAAGGTATTCGCAGAGGAAGAACGAGAGTGAGCCACAAGTCCAGCAAACAAAAGTTTATTGGGAGCGCTTCCGGTGGAAGTTCACTGGTCTGGGAGGAACACGGGCCAGGGAAGTCGCAGTCTTTTGTTCTTGGGAAGGAGTTTTGTAGAAAAGAATTCGGGTGAGGGTTGTGTGGTGATTGGGGATTGGTGAGCAAGGGGTGATGCAGGTGGGGTGAAGTGTCACATGACTTTTGGGGAAAGTTTGGGTTCAGGTTTCAGCTTCTTGTCAAGGGAACTGGCACAGCCTCCTTTGCTTTCCCCGCCAACCTTACATTGCGACCTCTTTGATAGGATAAAGAGGGAAGTGATATCATCTGGCTACTTCCTGCTGATTTATGGGCGGCGAGGGGATGGGGCTTCAGAGGCCGGAGGGTCGGTTGGGAAGGGGGAATAGGGTTGGAGGAGCATTTGGTTTACTGTGACGTGAGAAATTTCGCGGATGTGTTTTTGTAAAAATATTAAGGAAGCAAGGTTTTGAGTGGCTATTATGCCCCATGGGCTGGAATGTACAGTCTTTTCATCTAGGGTTGCAGAGATGTTTCTCCACTGTTCCGGTGCCAGTGGCAGAACATACCCCAAATACAGGTGGAAAGACAAAGCCAACAGGAATAATTCAATTTTAAAGATTGGGCCATATGATCAGCTAATTCATAGATGGTTTTAGGCAGAGAGTTAGCATAAGCAAAAGGGGTTAAGTGCTGAAATAGAAAGCTATTTATCAGACTTAGGAGTAGTCCTGTGGAAGAGGAGCTTGGGGTCCTCTGCCTGTGCACAGGAGCAGGTGGCGTCATCCTGCTGTCTGAATTGTCTTCCTTCTGAACAGGAATTTGAGGTCTTTTACCGGCTCACAGGTGTATGTGGAATCTGGATTCCTCTGCTGGTCTGAAGAATGATCTGGATCAGCAGGAGCCGACTTTATCCTAGAAATATGAACCTAACCATTCCCGGAAAGAGCGGAATTACTGTTTGGTAGCAGGTGGTGTTAGCTCAGCAATGTCTTTATTTATTTATTTATTTATTTATTTATTTATTTATTTATTTATTTATTTTGGTGACAGTTGCCTAGATCCTCGAGTTAAGATATATCTTAAATAGTTTATTCTTTGCTTCAAAATTTGGCCTTTTTTAGAGACTTGATATCCCCAGCCCCCAAGGCAGTTCAGAGTTAGGATAGTGTTGTGATCTGAGGCTTCCTTCAAGAGGGTACAGATTAAGATATCGTCTACATATTGTAAGAATGTTTCTTCTTGTAGTTGTAAATTTTTAGATTTTTTTCTAATATTTTCGCGAATAGATGGAAGCCGTCTCTAAATTCTTGTGGCAGCACTGCTAGGTATATTGTTGATGGGCCATTGTTTTGGGGTCTGTCCACTCAAATGCAAACAGGTCCTGGGAATCTGGGTGGACAGGGATACAAAAGAATGCATCTTTTAAGTCTAAGACAGTATACCATTGAGTATAGTCTGGTACCTGGGTGAGGATAGTATATGCGTTGGCCACAAGGGGATGTAAGGGGACGACAGCCTCATTAATTAATCTTAAGTCTTGAACTAATTGGTATTTTCTTGTGGGCTTAAGAACGGGGAGGATTAGAGTATCGCAGAGGGGCTGACAGGGTACCAGCTGCCCGTGTGTAATAAACTTTTCTATGATGGGCTGCAGACCCTCTAAAGCCTCCCGCTCGATGGGATATTGTTTCTTGTGGGGATAAACTATTCCAGGCTTTAGGCAGATTTGGACTGGTTGGGTTGTGCTGGTCCTGCCAGGAACCCCAGTGTCCCAAATTAGAGGATCTAGTTCTTGTAAAATTTGCTCTGGGATATTTTTTCTTGTCTTTACAGGCTAGCATAATTATAAGGACCTTATCTGGGACCTCCTGAAACTTCAGAATAGCTCCTACTCTGGCCAACAGGTCTCATCTTAGCAATGGTATGGGGCATTGTGGAATAATTAGAAAAGAATGTTTAAAAATTTAGCTCTCAAACTGGCAAGTGATGGGGGTGTGTAAAAATAAGTTTTAGATTTTCCTTTTATTCCCATAATGCTTCTTGAGTTAGAAGAGAGAGGACCAGCATATGAATTGAGGACAGAGTAAGTGGCCCCAGTATCAACAAGAAAATTAATTTTCTTACCTGCCACGTTGAGAGTCACCCAGGGCTCTTCGTTAGGGATCGGGATGCTGGTGTAGGCTGGGGCCAACGTGCTCCCCAGGCATCCTCAGTCCTCAAGTGCTGCCATGGCCATAGGAGATGACCCCTTTCCACTCTGGGAATGGGGGCAGTCTAGCTTCCAGTGCCAGGGATCAAGGTTTGTTTCTTTGCACTTGGGACATGGCCCTGGGGGTGGCTTAGTGTATTCTTTTTGCCCAGGGTTTAGGGTATTTGCACTTAAAGCACATTTGATCCTTGTGACCACCATGCCTTTGGGGCTTTCCCAGGTTACCTTGAGGTGGCTGGCTACAGCCAATGTTGCCACTAAGAGTTAATGCAAGTAGCTTGGCCTGTCTCTCCTCTTAGTCTCAATTGATAAAGACTGAGAAGGCAACATTTACCAGTTGTGCCAAAAGGGGTTTGGGGCCCCATTTGTAACTTCTGAAACTTTTTACGAATATCAGGGGCTGCCTGGGTTATAAAATATTGCCCTATTAATACTTGTCTCTCTGGAGACGATGGGTCTATATTAGTGTATTTCTGAAAGGCTTCTACCAGTCTATTGTGGAAGAATGCAGAGTTCTCTTCCCTTTCTTGTGTTATTTCCTTGACCTTATTATAATTCACTGGCTTTTTGATACAGGCCCTCATTCCAGCCAATAAGCACTGTATCATGATGGATTTACTTCTGTTTCCTCCTGGTGTATTATAATCCCAGTTGGGCTCATGATCTGGGACAGCCTTGGCTTCAGGTCTTGCATTGCCAGGGTCTTCAGTATGTAATTGATCTGCATGTTTACAGGCCCCTTCCCAAATTAGTCACTTTTCTTCTGGAGAGCAACATGTAGTTAGAACTATGTAAAGGTCTCTCCAGGCCATATCAAAGGCAAGGGTTAAGATATGGAAGTTATTAATAAAGCATGTGGGATCTTCAGAAAAGTTTCCTAGTCTTTCCTTGCACTGCTGTAGGTTAGCTATTGAGAAATTTTTCAGCCAACACGTGAAACTCAATCATCCCTCTCAGATTCTCCTGGGAACATCTGCAACAAAATACGTCCAAGCAGACTAACCCTGCCCAGAGGATCAGAATCAGCAGCAACTAATACATACAGCTGGAATGATAAAGGTAAAGATTAAGAGGTCAAAGAAAGGTCCAAACTTTTGCTTAAAAGGATCAGTCAGAGGAGGATCTCAAGACCCTTTTTCCAACTTTCCAAAGAAGAAATGAGGAGCTCTAGTGAGTATGAGAGAATGATGGAGGAAGAGCCCCATACAGGCCAGAGAGTCCAGAGGACACAGGCAAGTTATTTGTGAAAGTAGGAATGCCAAGAATTATATCAATCAAAATATGGAAGGTGTTTGCAAGGCTTTAATGATGGGTCATATTTCATTAGGGATCAGAGGACACACTCGGGAGAGGCCCTATGCCTGTGGGAGGACTGAGTAAGTCATTACTATTAAGTCACATATTAACAGCCAGAGGAATTCTAGGGCCCCTTTCTGCAGATCTGAAGGCCGTTTTATAAGTTTGGCTTTTTGCCAGCAAGGAGTCAGAGAGAGAGAACGGCACTAGTCACTAGTAAGAAAGGTCTGTATTGTGGCAAAATATTTGCCACGTATGTGGCTCTGGGTCATTCCCGGCTTGGAATCTATTGGATTAAAATACAGAAGTTGGGGGAGTGAGCTGGGAAGTAGGTTGAAATCGTAAACTGTAGTTTTAAATGGCAGCTCAGCTGGAAAACAGCCACATCTAGAGGAGGGAACCGTCCCCCCCCCCCCATAAGCTGCGGTTCCTCAGCATCACGAAAACCCTGGGAGCTGAGGTGCTAGCAGCAGGACTGCCCTTAGGGTGTCCCACCCACCCCTGCTCTGCTCTGGGCAGAGGCTGGAGAAAAAAAAAAAAAAAACCCACTGAGATGTCAGGCTCAGGCCTCAGGCACAGCTGAAAAAAAAACGCCTGAGTTTAAAAAGTTACTTTTTCCCCATAGCATCGGAGAGGCAGGTACCCCGCTGTTTTTGAGTACCGAGTTAATTACTCTATTGTTCTCAGGACCTACAGTAGCCCCTAGGTCTAGAGGTTAACAGTGTTCCAAAGACTCAATTCCTCATTTTCTTTTCTGAGTTCTACAGTCAAGGAGGGGATGAGATTTTCTCCCTTTGTATCTTCGTTTTTAGTTAATGTGGGCATAGTGGGGCCAAGCTCAATAAGAAGCTGAAACTGAATGCAAGGCTTGGATTAGGCAGGTAAGGAATATCATCACCTCCTGCTGCGAAGTAGAGATCAAAGGTATGGTTTTAGAGACTAGATGGCTGCTTGGCTGAAAAACAAACACAGCAATTACATGGTAAAGCGCATAGGCATGAGAGTAGTCAGAGATGCAAATGGAGTGGTCAGAGAAAGGAGAAAAGATTCATGAGTGAGGCAAATTCGAACAAAAAGGCCTAGTTAGAAGAACGGAGCCTGGAAAAGCCAGGACTTTTACTACAGGCAAAAATCTTGCTTTCTCTTTTCAAAGACTACACCTAAGTGGGGAATGTGCCGCAGGGATGAGACCGTGAATGCTTTTACAGTGTGCCTCTCATTGTGTGAACTTTTGCTTGCGTTTGGCGGGAAACCGAGTGTTCTTTCCCAGTCCACGTCCATCTTAACCTCCCCCGGGGCCTTTGTTGCGGTGAGCGCCCTTGTGGCTTTTAAATGCTCAGCCCGTGCCCGCGGAGTGCGGTGATTTCTTGAGAGAGAGAAAGCAAGACATTTGCCCAGCAGACATAACATTGCTCACCCCCTTCAGTTTCTGCAAGGGGTATTCGGATGCAAATTGAGTTGCTAAAAGTCACCTGGGGAGAGAGATGCTGCAAGTTCACAATGGGTCAATGAATGATTCAAACTGACTTTTTCGTGGCCAGGTTTGGAGGCAGAAAAGGCTAAGGAATCCAAGTAGTGGGTCAAAGTGTGCTGCTTGTGAGCAGGGCTCCCAAAGGCTGTTACCCCTTTGGTCATCCCTAACTCTCTTACATGTCTCGGTTTCTCCCCTGTCTGAAACAGCCAGGGGGGCTCGGAGTGCTGGGTGACCAGTCCGTATGTGCACTTCCCCAGACGAGCTGAAGTTTAATTACTGTGATTGGAGTTCTTTATGAGGCCCCTGAACGTTTCAGGGATTGACCCCAGACATCTCTGCAAGGCCCCCACTCACATACGGACACCCAAAGATTTGGGCCGGGGGGAGGAACTGCCTCTTTTCTTCGGAGCCCGGGCAGAACCAGAGCACTCATTTCAGATCTCATTGTTTCTACTTCCGAACATAGGCCTAGTACTTTGAAATTCCTCACTCCCACAGCGCAGCATCTCCTTGATCCTGAAGTGAGAAAGGCAGGACAGCTTCGCTGGTGAGACCATACTCACTGCGTTCCAAACAGCTGGAGACAAGGGGTTGGATGCAAGTCAGGGTCTTGGGGGCTGCTGACAGAGTGGAGGGCGGTGGCTGTCACCCAGGGAAGTCCAGCAAGCCACAGCAGCGGCAAAGAAGTTTCCTGGCCAGGGGAACAAGTAGCCCCTGGGTCCCTGAGCGAACTTTTGCAAAGCTTTTTTTCATCCGAAGCTGCCACAGTGGTGATACAGAAAAGCAAGAGCAGCTGAAGACCAGTGTGGCAAGCCCCTGGGCAGCCTGAGGCCTGGTGGCCAGAGGCCCTGTGGCCCCGAGAGCCAAGAGCACCCTGAGCCCTTGAGAGAGAATGGGACATGGGCTCTAATTATTCTCTCCGCCCCCTCGACCTCCCAGAGTGGACAAAATAAAGGGTAGGTCCTAGTGGGGTCAGTGCAGGATCGTGTATGAGCACTGGATAGGGAGGGGAGAGGGTCCTGAGGAGGGGGGTCGTTTGGAGGTGGATGAGGCAGAGGGTTGGGGTCACGTGGAGGGGGAGGCAGGTAGGGAGGAGGAAGAGGTGAGGTGGGGAAGAGAGTTCTTCAGGAGTTTCAACAAATGATGAAAGATTGGGAGCAGAAAATTGATCGGGGCCAGAAGGTTTGGAGGGATGTGGAACTTCTTGTGTCCCTCTGGCCAGGAGCACTTGAGCAGTGTAACACGTAGCGCAGAGGTCCGAACGGAAGCGCAAAGTCTAAAAACCTCGAAGGTAGGGTATTTCCGACTGTTTCCCAACCCACTGGCAGTCATTCTGTAAATCAGTGAGGATATTAAAATCAAAAGTCCCGTCAGGAGGCCAGGTTTCCCGGTTATCCAGTGGGTACTGGGGCCAGGCCACAGTAGAGAGAAAAACCAGTTGCTTTCTCCTTAATGCCCGATCAATGGTTGAGAGATTTTTACAGAGGCACCCGAAAGGTGTTTTGGGATCTAATTTAGACTCCTGCCCTCCCACATCTCTCGGCCCCGGAGTGGCCAGAAAGGAGAAAAGGCGTCCCTTAACTCCAGTTCTAGCCACTGATCAGGAGAAAAAGGGTGCTGAAGCCCAGGATGTCTCTGCAGGCTACAGGCACCGGCAGCAGCTCCCAGCAGAGCGGAGAAGAGATATCCCTGGCACAGCTGTGACTACAGACAGGGATTCCTGGAGTCAGTCAGAGGCCGAGGAACAGGGGGAGTTGGGTCCACTGTTCACTGAGGTGGGTGGATAGCTGGAGATCTGATCTGGATTCCTCCGGGGATGGGGTCAGAGCAGCCCCAGCGGGCATCAAACTTCTCCCGGGTTTCGGCACCAAATGTAAGGTATTCGCTGAGGAAGAACGAGGGTGAGCCACAAATCGGGCAAACAAAAGTTTATTGGGAGCGCTTCCAAGCGAAGTTCACTGGTGGGAATGCGGGCCAGGGAAGTCACAGTCTTTTGTTCTTGGGAAGGAGTTTTGTAGAAAAGAACGTGGGTGAGGATCGTGTGGCATCGGGGATTGGTGAGTAAGGGCTGATGCAGGTGGGGTGAAGTGTCACATGACTTTTGGGGGAAGTTTGGGTTCAGGTTTCAGCTTCTTCACACAGGAACTGGCACAGCCTCCTTTGTTTTCCCCACCAACCTTACAGGTCTGTTAAGAGTATGAACCCACCGTCTTCTCAGATCCCCGGCCACCTGAATAAAATGCCCATAAAGATTCAATTGCTGCCATTGATAATTGGGTTTGGTAGTGACAGGCAGCCCAAACTCCAGTGTCTTTTCTGGTTTCAGATTGAGTGCCCACCTGCAAACCAAAGGGCTGTTGGTTCAATTCCCAGTCAGGGCACATGCCTAGGTTGTGGGCCAGGTCCCCAGTAGAGGGCACACGAGAGGCGATCACACACTGATATTTCTCTCTCTCTTTTTCTCCCTCCCTTTTCCTCTATCTAAATATAAATAAATAAAATATTTACATTTTAGTGTGTATATAAGTTAATGGGTAACAGATCCTTGAAGGCCTAGTATTCAGGGACAGCCACATTCTGGTTTGAAAGTCAATACCAGACTTTTCTTTAATGCGTTTGAGCATGGACATCTTGCCTGTGTTGTGTTTCTGTTTCATGCCAAAGTTTTGCCCAACGTTGGAGAGCTAAACATACGTGTCCTTCTGTGTATCTTGCTGTGTGGCCTCAGGAGGAAGGAATTCAGGCAACCAGCCACATTTGGGGTAACTGGATGCAGATTAGTAGTTTTGGGCTGGGTAGGCTGGACAATCATGATAAAACTTTACCTTTTTGTAGGTGAACAAGCCATAGGCAGAGCTGCATCCTATTCTTTGTATCTAGAGCAGGGGCTAGCATTGCATGTTCCACCCAATTTTCCTAAGTTTTCCTCTTTAGTGGGTGGGCCATGCATGAAAGGATGAAAGACAGATAAAGATGGGAAATTGGGCCACTGGGGGCAGTTGGTGTCTGAGAACTGTCCTGGTTGCAGACCTGAAGTGAGGAGCAGAAGAAAGAGA
Source organism: Anoura caudifer (assembly GCA_004027475.1). Taxonomy (NCBI): domain Eukaryota; kingdom Metazoa; phylum Chordata; class Mammalia; order Chiroptera; family Phyllostomidae; genus Anoura; species Anoura caudifer. The sequence goes on along the minus strand of PVKU01014800.1, from coordinate 3,426 downwards.
AACAAAGAAGTGGGGACATTCGAAGAAAGTAACTGAAGTCCATTTGTAACAGGGTGCAGCCAGCGCCCTCTCCAAAGAGGGATTTGTAATGGGGTCCAGAACTCAGGGTGTCCAGGAAATATTAAATACATACACACATGCACACACATACATATATACATACACACACACACACACATATTTATATGATGTCCTCCACCACAAGTCTGAAATGGGGGATGGGACACATGGAACAGAGCCATTGAGAGCTATTTTGCATAGCAACAGTTTTGCAACTAACGTCAGGCATGGTCACTTAACATATCTATAACTTTTAACTGGTTTCATGGATATGTTAAACGGCTGTGGCCCTGCTTTGAGCCAGGGAGATGGGAGTGACTTCAACCCATGACTTAACTGGGAGGCAGCTTCCCCTGGCTCTCCACAGGACCTGTGGGAGAGCTTGGAGCAAGAAGGTGGACCCATGCAGCTTTGGCGAGAGAGGAAGAGCCACGCGGCTTTGGGGCTCCCTTTGCCACGCAGCTTAGAAGCAGGAAAGCAAGATGTAGCAGCAATGCAGAGCTCTCTCTTAGCAGTTTGGAAGAATTCAGGAGAGATGCTGTAGGAAGGAAAGGGGAAAAGGACTCTTGCTTGTGGGCCAGGAGAAGGTGCCATGTGGGTTTGGATTAAGAACCAGAGATCCTGGTGACACAGCTGATGGTGATGAGACCGAGGGAGGCATGCCAGCTGAGCACGGATTGCTGGGAAGAACCAGGGACTACCAGAGCCATGGACTTCTATTTCTTTTCCTGAGATACGGTACCCTGGACTGGGCAAATGGGGGAAGGAAGGACTATGTGTGTTTGTGGGTGTTCTAAGGGATGTTGGGATTTTGATGAAGGCATTAAGTCATTACTCTAAGTCTGTAGAACTTTTGAATAAATAATTCCTTTCCTTTTCACCAATCTCTGGCATTGAGAGACATCATTCCCTGGTGGTGGGTAAAGTGAACCTAGTACAGGGGGACCCCAGGAGAAGAGGAGGAGTCCATTCGATAATAGTATTTTGCCCTTCCCCCGGGTCCATCCTGTAACACCTCGGGTCCAGGAAGCCTCTTTAACACGTGTTTAAACACACATGGGTGCGGTTGTACTGGTCCTCACATGAATCCTCTGTGCAAAGTCACTTGGCCCCAAAGCTGGAGCAGGAGACCTTGGCAGGACAAGAGCCTACGGAGGGGGATGAATCAGCCAGCATCCTTGCGGCAGGGCACAGTCTTGCTCTCCAGAGAATGTCCCAGCACCTGCCCAAGATGTCAGCTGGTGAGAGGTAACTCGGGGGAAATGGAGAAAAAACCGGGAGCACTGTGACTGGGAAGATCAGGAGTTCTGTCACGTGTGGTGTGACTGGAATGGCACAGTGAGCATCTGAACACAGAACAGCACATGGATGTTTATTAAAGTAAGAGCTTCCCAGTTTCTGTACCAAGAATAAATTTCACATTATCTGAAATGCGTGAATGTCTTTAAAAAAACATTACAATTAAGGTCTGAGCCTCTGTCTCTGCCTAATCATGTGGAAAAATGAAACAGAAATGCCTACATTTATTGGCCTTCTACCTACCTCTGTGAGCCACCTGTCCACCACAGAGAGTGTTTATAAGGGGAATAAACCAGCCCATTAGCAAATCAAGAGCTGAAATTCTCAAACTAAGTAGAAGAGGCCTGGTCACTGTAGCTGCTCAAACAGACCAGACAACATATTTGTTAAGAAAACACACATATGTGGTAGAACTGCAAATCACAGCCAGGGGAGGAAAAAGTCAAGGTAATGGTTAGTGGTGGGAAAGAGGATGAGGCTCTGAATACATACCCTAATTTATTGGTAGGGTAGGGGACAGGAGGGATCTCCAGTGTCTGAAACATTATCAATATACACCCCCTCTCAAAATATGTGCTTCACAGAAAGAAAGGATGGGACATGGAGAACCAGGTGATCTGTGGAGGAAACGACAAGCTTCCTGGTTGGGGAGCCCTCTTGACAAGCCATCCTGAGGGGAAGGCCATAGCTCCTGAGTATAGAGGCCCTGTGGGGCTGAGAGTGGGCTGGCACTAAGAGTGTGGGACTTAAGTAGCTGGAGTTGCACTTGGACAGGGTAGAGGAGGGAGCAGGTGTGGCCTCTACTTCTAGAACACTGATGGAGAGTCAGGAGGAGTCAGGGAGCCCTCTTAGCCTCCCTCTCTCACTCCTCTTAATGGGATGATTCTTGATCATCTGAGGCACCATCATCTGTGATCCCCAGACACCCACTTTGCACTGAACATGGGCAGGAGATGCTCGCCTCTTACCTGAGTTGGTGGCCAAGGTGCACACCTGTTGCAAAGTGGGCCACTCACCCCTGGCCATATAAACATTTGTACCAAGCTCACAGGGCTGTCACAGGAAATTACATGAGACAATCCAACTGATGGGGTACTCAGTGTGTCCACTATCTGTCATGTGCTAAATTGTGTCTCCCTAAAGTTCACATTTTGAAGTCCTAGCTTCAGAATCTCATCATGTGACTATATTTGGAGATGGGGCCTTTAAAGAGGTGATTAAGATAAAATGAGGTCACTAGGGTAGGCCCTACCTCATAGGACTGGTATCTTTTTTAAAAAAAGGTTTTATTTATTTATTTTCTTTTATTTTTTTAAATATATTTTATTGATTTTGCTATTACACTTGTCCCATTCCCCCCCTTCATTTCCCTCCACCCTGCACACCCCTCCCACCCACATTCCCCACCTTTAGTTCATGTCCATGTGTCATAAGTTCTTTAGCTTCTACATTTCCCACACTATTCTTGCCCTCCCCCTGTCTATTTTCTACCTACTGTCTATGCTGCTTATTCTCTGTACCTTTCCCCCCTTCTCTTCCTCCCACTCCCCTGTTGCTAACCCTCCATATAATCTCCATTTCGGTGGTTCTGTTCCTGTTCTAGTGGTTTGCTTAGTTTGCTTTTGTTTTAGGTGTGGCTATTAATAACTGAGTTTGCTTTCATTTTACTGTTTATATCTTTTATCTTCTTTTCCTCAGATAAGTCCCTTTAACATTTCATATAATAAGGGATTGGTGATGATGCGCTCCTTTAACCTGACCTTATCTGAGAAGCACTTTATCTGCCCTTCCATTCTAAATGACAGCTTTGCTGGATAGAGCAATCTTGGATGTAGGTCCTTGACTTTCATGACTTGGAATACTTCTTTCCAGCCCCTTCTTGCCTGCAAGGTCTCTTCTGAGAAATCAGCTGACAGTCTGATGGGAACTCCTTTGTAGGTGACTGTCCCCTTATCCCTTGCTGCTTCTAGAATTCTCTCCTTCATTTTAATCTTGGCTAATGTAATTATGATGTGCCTTGGTGTGTTCCTCCTTGGGTCCAACTTCTTTGGGACTCTCTGAGCTTCC
>PVKU01014799.1:0-21263 GCA_004027475.1 Anoura caudifer | reverse complement strand
TGGTCTCCGCACCGCCGGAGTACTCTCCTTACCGTCCGGTTTTTCAACGTCCACTGCAATTTTCGATAATCTGTTTTCAAATATGCTGTGTTTCTGGTGTCTGTTTGCTGTGCTGCTTTGAAAAATGTCCCGGTTTAAGACCTATGTGTGGGAGGCAGAGATGTACGTCCTCTTACCATGCCGCCATCTTCTCTCTATTATTTGTTGAAATAAGTTTTCCACTGGTTGCTCTTCCTCTTCCCCTTCTGGTACCCCTATAATTCAGATGTTGGGACATTTAGAGATGTCCTGGAGGTTCCTAAGCCTCTTCTCATTTTTTTGAATTCTTGTTTCTTCCTTGTTTTTTTTTGTTTGGTTGTTTCTTTCTTCCTTCTGGTCCACTCCATTGATTTGAGTCCCAGTTTTCCTCCCATCTCTATTGGTTCCCTGTGCGTTTTTCTTCATTTCACTTATTGTAGCCTTCATTTTTTCATCTAATTTGTGACCCAAATCAATGAATTCTGTGAGCTTCCTAATCAGCAGTGCTTTGAACTGTGTATCCAATGGGTTGGCTATCTCTTGGTCACTTAGATGAATTGGCTCTGGGGCTTTGATTTGTTCTCTTGTTTGAGCCATTTTTTTTTGTCTGGTTGCGGCTATTATGTAGTGAGGGGCGGAGCCTTAGGTGTTCCCCAGGGCGGGGCAGCCCAGTAGCTGGGTAGTGACACTGTATGTGGGGGCGGGGTCCAAGAGGGAACAATGGCACTTGCTCTGTTCCATCTTGGATTCCAGTCCCTTCCACCACGTCCCGTTCTCTTGGATTATCTGTGTGCGAATGTGGGACCACCTGGTTAGCCAGCTGCCTTGTGTGGCTTCACTGGGTCTGCACAGTTGCCACCCTGTGCCTGGGGTCTGCAACCCGCCCCCTGCATGCCTGGGATCTGCTAACTGCTGCTGCCTACATGTCTGGGTCCACCAACCTCCACTTTTTTCCTGCTGGGACTCCCCCCTCTTATTGGTCTGGATGAATGGTTGTTGGACTTCATACAGTTCAATTTTCTATCAGTTCTGGTTGCTTTCTTGTTTCTAAATCTTTGTTGTCCTCAATTTTAGTTTTGTGAGGAGGCACAATGTGTCCACCTACATCTCCATCTTGGCTGGAAGTCCATTTTCCATCTTTCATCCTGTCAGATAAGGTTGCTGTCTTCTCAGCCCAGAATAGTCTTAAAAATCCAGCTATTGAAATTCTAATCATTATCCCTAAAGGCATAGTTCAAATGTCAGTTCCTTCTGAAGTCCCCCTTGATCATCCCAAATCTAGAGTTGCCAGGTTTCACAGACAAAAAATATAGGATACTCAGTTAAATTTAATTTCAGATACACAATTAGTAACTTACAAGTATTTCTCAAATATTTCACAGGGCATACACTAAGATTTAATTTGTTGTTTATCTGAAAATAAAATTTAACTGGACAGTCTGCATTTTTATGTGGTAACTCTCCTCTAGTTGGGTTTCAGTAAAACCTCTTCTTGCTGTCACCATGTTACCTATACTCTTTTTCAGATTTATTTTATTCTGACGTGGATATGTTGGTTGTTTCTGTTTGCTTCTTTCTCACTAAATTGTAAGATACTTGAATAAAAAGTTCTTCCTTAAAAAAACTTTTGTTTTTTAAAGAGCAGTTTTAGGCTTGCAATAAAATAAAGAGGAAGGAGTGGAAATGTCCCACATACCCCTTTCTTCCACACATACATAGCCTTCTCCAATATCAGCGTCACTCACAAGAATGGTACACTTTTTACCAAAGATAAACCTACATTGACACATCACAATCACCCAAAGTCAGTAGTTTATATTAGGGCTCACTCTTGGTGTTGAATATTCTGAATTCGGACTAATGCATAATGCCATGTATCCATCATCATAATCTCACACAGGGTACTTTAACTGCCTTAAAAATCATCTGGGTTCCACCTGTGTGTCAGCTTTCCCTCTAGAACCACTGACCTTTTTATTGTTTTTATAGTTTTGCCTTTTCCAGAATGTCATATAGTTGTAATCATGCACTACGGAGCCTACTTGATTGGCTTCTTTGTAGATTGTTAGTATGCATTTAAGGTTCCTCCTTGACTTTTCATGGCTTGGTAGCTCACTTTATTTTAGTGCTGAATAATATTCTATTGTTTGGATAATCACCAGAGTTAAAAAGGCAGAGTAGGTGTTAGTGTAGGAGAAGATGAATGCAGGGAACTGGAGAGTCAGGGCAATGACAATGTGGAGAAAGTTGCAGATGAATGGCCTAGTCAAGGGCTATACTGGATTTCCTGAACTCCCTCATGTCTACTCTGAAGATGGGTGTAGTGGACATTTGCCATTCTCCCTGGCCAGCCAATCAATACCTTTAACATCTTTCCTATGTCTGAGAAATTTTCCACTTAATGAATTGTCTCTATCCCCATCCTGGAGTAGAAACCAGAAACTTGCTCTTCTAGCCTCCTTGGTAGCCAGGATATAGTCAATGAGATGAATTTGCTTAGTGTACTGAACTGGAAACTAATGAAGCAGTAAAACAGTTTCTGGGTAGAGTCCATTCTATTTAGGATGCTGATGAACACCAACAGGCAGTAGGGACAGAATTTCCAGAAGTAGCATCAGTGTCCAGTGTGGGTGATGTAAATTGAAAGGGCTGTGCCCAGGGGCAGCAGCAGTGGGACTCTGGTGGACTGGATAACTGTCTGCCCTCTTCACTCTGTCCCTAGAATAGAATCTATACCTCTGGATATGTGACTTACAGTGTCCCCTATGACAGTAGACAAAATCCACATTGACCCATATACCTTGAACTTGGCTGTATGACTTGTTTTGAGCCATGGTGCCTTAGTTCTATCTATGTTGAGGATCTAAGAACCATGCTTAATTTTCATCATCTTACTGGAGCCTCCACCTTTCCCATGAGAAGAGCATCTGTAGCCATTGTCACCTGAGTCTGAGTCCTAGAATGAAGATACCTGACACAGAACTGAATCTGACCCAACTCTGGACCCAAATTCCAACTAAGCCCAGCTGAGCCCCACCAAGATCAGTCAAACTATAACTGACCCATGAAGATAAAGTAAAATGCTTGTTGTTGAGATATGGGGATAATTTATTATGTGGCATTATCACAGAAGAAATCTGACTAATACAGTTTCCTTACTGGAGTGCTTCCCAGGTATGATTTGGGCAGGGTTGATATTCTGTGATCATGTTCTAGAACAACTGTGGAGGTTACTTACCATCATCCACTATTCTGATTCGTTGGACTCTATGTCACATGGTTGTCAAATATTTGATAATCATCTCCAGGTTGGGTTGTCCCTGGTGATGTGACTACCAAGTCTAGTTCTTCAGCCTCTTTGGAGATTCTGTAATATACCTAATATCCTTGAATAAATAATTTTTCTGCATTAAAGAAAGTATGTTTTGATTCACAACTAAAAACCCTGACTAAGATCAATGAGAGTGCTAAGGTCAGGGCACCTTGACCTTGGCAGGGGGTCTCTCGTCTCCCTTAGTGAACACAGTACATTTTCAGATTTGCTTTATGAAAGCATTTTGGCACTTTCTATCTTTGGGCTTTGGGTAAAAACCTAAACAACCTAAGAACTGTTTCTACATTTTTACAAATTTGTTACCAATACTTCAGTCTCTTCTCCTTGGTGCCCCTGGGGCAGGTTTCTTTTTCAGTTCAGTAGAGTGAAAACTTGGTCATGACCCAGGAGACCCAGGCTCCAATCCCAGTTGTGCCAATAATCTTCATGACCTTGAGAAAGTGAATTCTTTCTTTGGGTCTTAGTTTTCCTGTATGCAGAATCCTAGGACACTAACATCTGATCTTCTTTTTGATGTTGATGACCAGGGATGAAAGAAATGATGGGAACATGTTATGGAAAGCCACAAGATCTAAATATATGCAAAGTGTATGGCATGTACCTCTGTTTAATATGTAGTTTGGCATTAATTATGTATAAATGTATATTCAAGCATATATAACAGTCTGGAAGGAAATGTGCAAAAGTGCTAGTTGTGATTTTCTCAGGACTCTGAAATTATGGGGGATTTAAATACTCTTTTAAAAATGCCACCACATTTTCTGTAAGGAACACTTACTATCTTTGTAATGAGAGGATTATTTTTTAAAAGAAAAGAAAAGAAAAGTGCTAATGTACTATGTTAGGGCAGGGAAGTTCTCTTGAAAGTATTTTGGCTCAAAGTAGGACCTGTTTTCAAGTAAAAGTATAAGAAAGGGTAGGAAAAATGGGGGGAGAGAACAAGAAAGGGTAGGGAGTACTCTTTTGCAGTCAGGGCACCGACACCTTATAGGGAAGGAGAAGAGGAGAGGCATGTGGAATAAGGATCTCCCTTCTAAACCCAGGGAACTCCACTGGAATGTGGCACTTTGAGTCACAGACTCATTCATCACCAGTTAATTCATGACCTCCAAATGCGCAGGAAGTCAAGTAGAAACCTGACCCTCAGCATTAGCCTATAGGTGAATGCTGTTCCCCTCCCCAGCACAGGGCAATAAAGGATCTGATTACACACATCCTCAGGAAATCCTCAGGAAATAATTCGGTGCATGACCCTGGTGAAGAGAGGCCAGAATTTTTCTCTAGACCATGGTTTTTTTTTAGTTTTCTATAGCAATCGTCTTCCAAAAAGCTTTCCCCATTGTATATGCAATGGAGTTGAGGGAAACTGAGGCTGTAGGCTGAGGGTGGGCACAGAGGCCACAGGGTTTGGTTGCTTCCTCATCTCCATCATTATTTCACTATTTCAGCCCAACAGGACAATTCTCTGGCTTTGGCAACAATAAGAGAAAGAGGGAGGGGGGAGAGAGACATTAGTTATGATCATATTGCTTCCCCAAAACTTTATGGAGCATGTAGCATGTTCCAGGGACAGTCAAGGCTGGGGCTACAAGGCAGTGTCCCAAGATTACAGTCTAGTGAGAAACAGACAGACACACAGGTTTCAGTACTAACTGGTAGGTTCTTTAAGAAAGGTAGTCAACAATGGTCATTGCTAATATTTATGGAGGGTTCAGAATATACCAGGCATGTTTTAGGCTCTTCACATGGGTTATCTCATTTAGGCTTCACACCAACATTATGAGGTAGGTACTATTATTGTCCCCATCTCACAGATGGGAAAACCACAGTTTGGAGTTTAACTAACTTGCTGAGGTCACACAACTTATCAGCAGAGGAGCAAATGTGTGAATCTAACCCACCTGGCTCCAAGCTGACCTGTTTAATCCTCCTGCTCTACAGCATTGGGAGGAGAGGCAGAGGAGGAGCAGTCCCACCTGTCTAGGGAAAATCACAGAAAGCTTCATGGAGGAGGTGACTGTTGAGTTGGGTCTAAAAGGATGAGCAGGAGTTTGCTTGAGGACAAGGAAGCAGGAAGGGCAGAATATTTTGGGACAAAGGGTAGAGAAGCAGCTTGGCTTCTTCTGGAAATACCAAATATTCCAGTATAGCAGGAAGGTGGGGGGCAAGCAAAGGCAGGCTGTGAAGCATGAGGAACCTGTTGAGACAGTTGGCTTAGTTACTGCTGCACCTGGTGGCTTCTCTTCAGAGTCACCAGCAGGCAGAATGTGAGCCAGCCATGTCCTCAGAGGACCTGGCACTCCCAGTTCCACTGAGGCTCCTTTTCAAAGAGCTGAGTTGGGTTTTTCCAGGATGTCCCCTGGTGTACCAGCAACCTATCTAAGTGCCAGATATAGCAACTATGTTGAAATGTGAGAGGGACAGTTCTGGCAAGGAAAGACAGAAGTCTTTTACCCAAAACACGTGGTGGTCAAGACCACAGACTGCCTACAGAATTGTGAATCTGGAGTTTGGCTCCTCCATTTACTTGCTGTGTGACCTTGAGAACATCACTTAGCTGCTCTGCCCCTCATATGTGTCATATAAATTTAGGCATCATCATACCTGTTCCTTAGGGTTTTTTGTGAAGATTAAATGAAGCAGTCCATGCCATGTACTTAGCAGAGTGCTTTGCATACACACTCAGACTGTGGTGGTCTTATTAAAAGCAGTTACAGCCACTCATTTAACATTCACTAGCAAAGAGTTATTGAATGTTTTCTAATGCCTGGTGCTGTATTATTGCTGTAAACAAGGGGCACAGAGTTGTTGATTGCTTGGAGCTTATATTCTAGGGAGGGAGGCAGACAATAAATAATTTATATATATATAATTATATATGTATAATTTCAGATAATGATAAGAGCCATGTGGATAATAAAAGTGTAAAGAGTGAAGTGTGTGTGTGTGTAAGTGTGCAACAATTGGAGCTTTAGATAAGATAATCAGCTAAGATCTCCTACAGGAGCTGATGATATTTGAGGAAAGGTCTGAATCAAAGGAGCTTATCTCATGAAAATGTAGAACAAAAATAGTTCAGGCACAGGACACGGCAAATTAAAGACCCAGAGGAAGGGAAGAACTTCACATATTCAAGGAATAACAAGAAAGCCAATGTCCTGAACAGAGGAAGTGGGAAGGTGATAGGAGTTGAAGGAAGTAATGATAATAGTAATAATAGCAACCATAATAATTTGTATTGAACATTTACTCAGGGATGCTAGATGATAACATGTTTATCTTCAAAATTGCTCTGTGGGGAATGGGCTATTAGAGTTCCCATTTTACATTTGGGAAACTGAGGCTCAGCAAAGCAAAGGAACTTGCCCAAGGGCACACTGCCAATATTATTCGGGTTGCAGAGCCAGGATTTGGGCTGAACAGATGGCTCCAGAAAACATTCCCAGTCACTACCTTATTCCACCTTCACTAGGATGACACTCAACTGTCCATCCAGCTTAGCGCACAGCAGAGGGATGTGCAAGTGCATGCATGTGAATGTGTGTGCATGCATATGAGCATGCGCCCATGTGCAACTGAGTGTGTGTGCATGCACGTGAGATCAGAGGTGCAGGACAGTAAGAAATACAAATGTATCTTAGCTGTTGGTTGTGGAAGCAAGGCTAACACACAAGCATAGACAAGGATTAATTCAAGACTAAACATATTTATGTGACAAATTATGTGGCACAAACCTTCATGCTTTAGGAACACTAGAGAAGCAGGAATTAGCAAAAGGAGGAGAGGGAAGCAGTGTAGTTTGGTGATGGAAAGGAAGGACTCAAGACTCAAATCCCATCTGTACCACTATCAGCAATATGATTTGGGGCAATTCCTTAGCCTCCCTGTGCCAGTTTCCTCATTTGTAAGTTGGGAATAATAACAACACCCACCTCACAGAGGTTTTGTGAGGATTAATTAAATGAGTTAATATACATGAAGCTCTTAGAATGTTGGGAAGCAGAAAGTGTTTGCCATTATTAAGAAAGAGTTGTTTCTTTGCCACTTTGGTTTTAGATTAAAAAAAATGACTTCACTGATAAAAGACAAATATTCATTAATAGCCTCTTTAATTACGATTTCTTGATTTATTCCTCCTACTCCTCAATGTTGCACTCCTCAGGTGGTCCATCTCCCTCCACACCACTTGACACCTTGATGTTTCAGTTCCTTGTATGTCTTTCCTCCAGTGACCTGTTCCTTCACCCTCTCAGTCACTTCCTCACATAGCCACATCCTATACTACACTCCATCCCTAATATTTTTTAATTTATTTTTTATTGTCCAGTTACAGTTATCCCCATTTCTATCCCCCCCCATTCCTCTCCCCTGCCCCATCCAACCCCTTGCTCCCAAAGACAGTCCCCAACCCATTGCCCTGGTCCATATGTCCTTTGTACATGCTGCCCTTCTTTCCCCTATTATCCCCTCTTCCTGTTTTCCTCTGGTCATTGTGAGTTTGTTCTTTATTTCCGTGTCTCTGGTTCTTTTTTGCTCATTTGCTTTGTTGATTAGGTTCCCCTTATAGGTGAGATCATATGGTATTTTTCTTTTACCACCTGGCTTATTTCACTTAGCATAATTCTCTCCAAGTTCCATCCATGCTGTCAAGGAGGGTAGCAGTTCCTTCTTTTTTCTGCTGCATAGTATTCCACTGTGTAAATGTACCATAGTGTTTTGATCCACTCATTTGCTGATGGGCACTTAGGCTGTTTCCAGCTCTAGGCTATTGTAAACAACACTGCTATGAACATTGGGGTGCATAGATTCTTTTGAATTTGTGTTTCAGGATCTTTAGGGTATAACCAGCAGTGGAATCTCTGGATTGAAAAGAAATTCTATTTTTAGTTTATCTGAGGAAATTCCATACTGTTTTCCACAGCGGCTGTACCAGTCTGCATTCCCATCAACAGTGTTCTGTGGTTCTCTTTTCTCCACAACCTCCCTAGCACTTGTTTGTTGATTTGTTAATGATGGCCATTTTGACTTCTCCAAGGAGGATATACAGATGGCCCACAGGCATATAAAAGGATGTTCAACATCACTAGCCATCAGAGAGATGCAAATTAAATGTACAATGAGATACCACTTCACACTGTTCAGAATGGCCTAATATATTTTTAACCTCACTTGAGGACATTTTTTTCACTGCTTAGAGAGAGAGAGAGAGAGAGATGGAGAGAGAAAGAGAGAGAGAAACATTGATGTGAGAGAGAGAGACATCAATTGGTTGTCTTGTACAAACCCCAACCAGGGATAGAATCCACAGTCTGGGTATGTGCCCTGACTGGGAATTGAATGTGTGACCTTTCAGTCTACTGGATGATGCTCCAACTAACTGAGTCACACTGATTGGGACTCCATCCCTAATTTTGATTTCTTGTGTTCACTCTCTAACCATGAAGGTATTTCTCTAAAGTACCGGAACTCCAGCAATTCTTTGTCCCCACCAGGACCTCCAGCTTATCAATTCTACTTTGTCACTATCTGTGGCCAACCATTATGGTACTATAATATATATATGTATGTATATATATACACACACACATAAACTATACACTGCATATATACATATATAGTATATAGTCTGTGTATATATATTAGTACATATATGTATAGTATATAGTATATATACTCCTATATATTACACATGCTAAATATATAGATACATATACATAACACACATATATGCTACATATTACATACTATTATATATAATATAAACTACAAAGGCTGTACATAGTATTTATATACTGACTTGGGAATATCTTCAACTCCTTTGTCCCTATAAGCTTTGTCATCCTCTCTTGGGAAAACAAAACCTGGTTAAATCCAATCCCACATACTCCATGTCCAAAGCTATGCAGCCAAATGTGACTAGAGAAAATCACACACACACTCTCTCTCTCTCACACACACACACACACACACACACACACACACACACACACATTTCCTGCTGGTTTCATTTTAAATTTATGACCACAGACTTCATATGATATCTCCCTAGTGAATTCACTCTCATGTGTAGATGAACTTCTGCTTCTGTCAAAAGTCAGTCCCTTTTCCTGTACACAAGATCTTACCCCCTCACCAAGGGGCATCACTTCAGCAGGTCTTTCCTCTCTCTCCTGCATTTCCCCCTTATGAGATCATTGACAAGAGCATTCAAACCTGTATTCTTTCTTTCTTTTTAATAAACTTTTACCTAGCCCCACTATACTAGTTATTGCTACATAACAAATTATACCCCAAACTTAGCAGCTTAGAACAAAATACCCTTGTTCTCTCCAGTTCTTGTGGGTCAGGAATCCCCTGGGAATAGCTTAGTTAGTTGGTTTCTGTGGCTCAAGGTCTCTCACAGGTGTAATCAAGGTGTCCACCAGGGCTTTAATCACCTCAGGACTCAATGGGGGAAATGACCTGCTTCCAGACACACATATGTGGCTTTGGGCAGGCCTCAGGTGCTTATTGGCTTTTGGCTAGACACTTCTGTTCCTTGCCATGTAGACCTCTCTTAGGGCAGCTCACACATGGCAGTGGTTTCCCTTAGAGCCAGCAAACCAACACAGGGCCCAGGATAAGCCTTTTTATAACTTAACATTGGAGGTGACATCCCACCACTTCTGCCTTACTCTTTTCATTAGAAGCAAGTCAGTTAAATCAGCCTAGGAGAAAATGCACTGTTGTTGGGAATGTGAAATGGTGCAGTAATTGTGGAAAACAGTGTGATGGTTCCTCAAAAAATTAGAAATAGCAATTCCACTCCTGGATATTAACACAAGAGAACTGAAAGCAGGGACTCAAACACCCATGTATGAGCATGGACTATGGATACTGATGGATGAATGGATAAACACAATTTGGACTATACATACAAGAGAATATTAATCAGCCTTGAAAAGGAAGGAAATCCTGCTAAATATTACAACATGGATGAACACTGAAGACGTGTTAAGTGAATTAAGTCAATCACAAAAGGACAAATATATTATATGATTCCATTTATAGGAGGTACCTAGATAGTCACATGTATAGGGACAGAAAGAAAGTAGAATGGTGGGTGCCAGGGGCTGGGAAGGAGGTATGGGGCATTGTGTTCAATGGGTACATAGTTTCAGTTTGGGGAGGTGAAGAAGTGAGGACAAAGAGTGTTGATGGTTGCACGATAATGTGAATGTGCTAAGGCAACTGAACTGCACACTTAAAATGGTTTAAATGCTAAATTTTATGACAGATATATTTTACCATAACTTTTAGAAATGATAGAAAAGTAAGCCAGCTTACACCCAAGGGAGTGCATGAACATATGAAGACAGGGGAACAAATACCAAAAAAAAGCTCTAATTGGTGGGTAGTTAGGATGAGGGTGTACATTCCCAGAGGGAAGAGTATGCCCCCAACCAAGTGAAAATTGAGTGTGGGTGGTAGGGAAGACTAAAAAATATTTCTTATTTTTCACCCATAAAGCTCAGGTATACACATAGTACATAAGCAGAAGGGCACTTGTTTGTGTTATTAACATTTCATGGGCAATCTATTAGGAAAAATATTTCCAAATGCTTCTTTAGGAAAGGCCATAATAACACTGGGTTAGGGCATGGACTCTTCCATCCATAGTGAGGTGGGGTGGGTTTGCGGGAACCCAAAAATCAGTGGTGAGAATCCCTGATCTGCCTTCACTGAGTTTACCAAAGGCTTTCATCTACAGCAGGTATTCTTAGCTCTTCATCTGTGGACTTGTAAATGATAGTGGATGGATTTTGGGTGCAGGAATATGTGATTCTCCTGAATTGTAGGCACCATGTAGATGCCCCTGTATGAGGATCAGAGAAGCATGGTTGTTAAATCACTGAGTTTGAATTGGATGACCTGGGCTCAAATGCTGTCCTTGCTGCTTGCTGTTTGAGTGGGCAAGTTACCTAACATCTTTGAGTTAGTATCAGGTCATAAGTTTGCTGTAATGATTAGATAAATAAAGATTCCAGAACAGTGAGTAGAACAGTGATAGGAAGTGTTTAGCAAATTATCAGCTATTATTACATATGTTAATATTTCTGGGAAGAGATAGATTCCATAAAACTCTCAAAGGGATTCATGACTACCAAAAGTTTAAGAATCTTGAAAATGCAAGAACAATTACCATGAGGAGCCCATGAGGTAAAATGTCACCCTCACCCTGCTTATACATATCTTAGGGACCACCATGTTCTGCTGTTCAGCTACTGTATCTCCTACCTTAGCCCAGTCACTCACTGACTCACACCTGGACAATTTCAACAGCCACCTCTTCCAACCTGACTCCCACCACTATGTCATTTCATCCTCCATCTTGCCTTCTTTCAATGATCTAGAATTGTTTTTGTTTGTTTGTTGGTTGGCTGGTTCTTTAATCTTTAAGTCCTATCCTATCCCTCCTCTATGAAAATCTTTCTGTGTCTCACCATGACCTTTAGAATAAAGGCTAAACTCATTTGCATGACATAGTCCATGATGTGGCCCCATCCACCTCTCCTGATTTAGGGGGGCCCACTCCTGGCCTCATGCCAGAGCCCCACTGTGTGCCCCCTCCTGCCTCTATGCCCTTGGAGTGCTCTTCTCTATCTGCAATGCCCGTGTCTCTCTGGCTGCAAATCTGAACTCAAAGCATGGTGTGATATTTCCAGACAGACTTATGTGCTTTCTCTGTACATCCCTTAAATTTTACAACAATTTTTTCATTGTTTTTGTGTTTATTTTCTCATTTTTGTCTCTCTAGAGACTATGGGCTCCTTCACAATAGGGATCAGATGATTTCATCTTTCATTCTTGGTGCCAAGTTTGGGGCTAGCCCTTGGTATATGATCAATAAATATGTTTTGAATAAGTGAATAAATCAAAGAATAGATAGTAGAGCTTAATAACTTGTCTAGGCTCCTATGTTAGTAAGTGAAATAGCTAAATCTAGAATCAGTCTATTCAGACTCTTTTTGATCATAAGGGACATAAAACCCCAAGCTGGCCTAACTTAATCAAAAAGAGCAATAGGCTCACAAGTTGGAAGTTCAAGGGGTGGATTGCAGTCCAGGTACGGCTGCATGCAGTGGGTATGATAGCATCAGAATTCCATCTCTCCTGCTCCACCCTTCAGCTCTATTTTCTTCCCTGCTCTCATTCTTCCATAGGCTGTCCCACTCAGGATGACTTCTATCAACAACAGGCTTAGTTCATTCTTAGACCTCTATGCTTCTAAGCAAAAAATGGAGCAACTCCCTCTCCTAGCAGCCATGAATCAAATTACTTGGAGGGGCTCTGATTGGCCTGCTTGGGCCTTGTGTTTTACCCCTATCCCCTCTTCCCCCATTACACTAATCACTGTAGGGAGATGAGTTGTCATAGTTGGCCAAGTCTGAATCACATGTCCACCCCTGTGGCCGGAGGAAAAGCAAGTCAATGTGATTGACAGTCCAGTGGCACCAGAAGGGATGGGGTCTACACAGGGACAATGGAAAGAATGTCTCTGGATGGACAGAAGCCTGTGGAGGGGGGCTCTGCCCTCAGAGCCCCCCATCTGTCACGGATGAAAATAAGTCTACCAAGACATGATCTGCTTGGGGAGGAGAGGTTGCCGATCTCAAAGGAGAAGGACCAAGAGCCCCTTCCTCAATGGCTTTTATCAGGTTCCTTTCACACAGGAATACAGGTAAAGCTCATCAATCATTGTCAGGTGGCAAGGATCAAACAATAAATAACATGCAAAGAACTCTGAGGGCTTAATCAGAGTCAGGGTCTGTCAGCTAAGGGGTTACAAAACTTTGGGAGACAAACTCATTTCCTGCTCGGACCCTTGTCATTTAAATGAGAGTATTCTTAGCAAAGCAGGTTTCACAGGACTTTATGAATTCTTTCTTATGACCGATCACCTGGGGAGCCTGCTCTGGTGAGCACAGAACTGCACCGCCCTCTGTCAATGTTTCAGGCTTAAGTGGAGCAGAGCCAGGAAGCCAAGAGATAAGGAAAATTCTCCCAGATGGATTGAGGACTCAGGCTATGTCAGGATAGCTGGGGGGTGAGGGTCCATCACCCCCTTTTGCTGTGCCCCCCTGAGTCCTTCCTTGAGGGCCTTCTACATGATCGTGCCTATCTTAGGCAACCCCTCCCTTGAGGGAATCTTACCCATCATTGGCTAACCAACCAAGCATTGAGGGCCAGATATGGATGAAGCAGAAGCTGCGCTCCTGCCAGAGAGATAAGCTTTGTCTCCTTAGTGGCTCACAGTCTGAAGGTCACTCACTCAGCCTTAGCCATGGGGGGTTTACAACTCCTGAAACCAGGCAGGGCAGTTCCCAACTGAAGCTGTATATCTTCATTCTACTTAGTGTTCCTCATTACTCCATGGACTTTTTCCAGCCCAAGGCAGTCAGAGAAACACTTGTTTTGTTTGCATGGGTTCCTTAGGGGAATGGCCATTGTTTCTTTTAGTGATTTTATTTATTTAAATGTGACTGGTTAAAGAGTTTTAGCTCTTTGGGGGAATAATCATATAACAATTTTATTTCTTCTGTTCGCTACTCCCAGCTATACTGTATTAAATCCTTCTTCCCCACTGGGTTCTAGGTCCCTTATCAAGAGAATGATCTGATCCAATCATTTTTTGACACATCAGACAACTGAAACTCAATTTAGTACAGTTTGAAGCCCTTGCTCTGAATGTGCACTCCAAACTCCCCACTGCCCTATCCCAAACAAGGGGACTGTGAGCTGCTACTCTTCCTTGCACTTGGGCATTGTGGGGTGGGAATGGGGAAAGGGGAGAGGGGCATGATCTGCATCTGGCTTACCTCCTTCCCTTCTCTTTTCTGTGCCTACTCCCTTGGTCTTCTCTGCCTGATGAAGTGCTGTCTGTGTAGATGATATACATGGTTTTCTAGGGGTAATACTGAGATTCATACTGACCCCTGCTGCCCCTCACCTGTAGGACGTGCCTTCTCTTGGCAGCCTTGGACAACCCAAGTCCCCTGCCCCTTTCTCTAACCCCTGCTGCCTGATTTGGGGCCCTGGGAATATCTGACCTCCTCTTTAACACTCTCAGATGGCCAGGGGATCTGGGTTGGGGATAGAGGATGTCCCATTTTCTTCCTGCACATATTATGCATGGTCCCTTCTCTCTACCATCACGGGTTACCCCAGCAAGCCTCTTGACTGCATATGTGCCAGGCAAGAAGCCACTGGCTGCATGCATGCCTCCAAATCAGAGCTGCCACTAATTATACACTGCGTCTTATGCAGATCCTAAGAGAGAACACCATCTGAATGGACAGATTATCAAAAAGTTCCCCTTTCCCATTGCTCCTCAGCTTTACTCACCCCTTCATCTAGGTATCCTAATTCAGAGCAAAAATACACAGTCCTACACTGTAGGCCTCCCAAATTCAAAGGGACACATGCCATGTTCTCCCAAGAATGTCCTCAGCCCTGATGACAGCCCAGGGTTTACCTACTGACTGTAGTTCTACAAGTATCCAGAGAGGGAGCCAGTCTCCACTCATTTTCTCTGAGCCTCACCTTCCCTGAATTTGCTAGGACAGCAGATCTCACAGTGTGGTCTATGGACTCCTGGGGGTCTCCAAGGCCCTTTGAGAGCATGCCCAAAGTCAAAATTATTTTTATTATAAAATGTTATTTGCCCTTTTCACTGTGTCGATGTTTACACTAATGGTACAAAAATAATTGGTGGCTAAATGCTGGCACCTTAGCATGAATGAAGGCAGTGGCAACTGAATGCACTCATAGTTGCTAGATTCTTCACCACCACACACTCAACCATTGGAAAAAAATTCCAGTTTCCCCTAAGAACACCTGGACAAAGTGATAAGAATGACTACATTTAGGAAATGGCAACCCTTGAGCATATCCATATATCTTTCTGATAACACACCATGTGATGGAATGGGCAGTACCTGTGGAGCACCTCTGCTACATGCTAAAGTATGGTGTTTGTCTGAAGGAAAGAAATCCTTCTGCATCTCTGTTGTGAGGTGAACTAGCCACTTCCATGGAACATCACTTTTATCTGAATGAATGACTGACCTAAACGGTTTCTTTCCTGGCTGGGGTACATGGCAGCTGTTTTCTTGAATTGTGCAAAGACAGCCCACCACTTCCAGAAAAATCACTGACAGTATGTTGCCAGTGACAAAATTTGAGTTTTTAAGTAGAAATGGGAATTTTGCAAATCTTGCATCTGAAACCATGAGCTTGAAAGTGTCCCATAAACACTTTTCTGATGGCATTGTGGGATGACATCAATCCCCACATTTTAAGTAGTGTAATGAAATTCATTCATTTGAAAGAGTTGTATCATTCAGCGAACTACTGTTCCCAAATAACTGATCAATGAATGATGTTACTAAAAAGGGGTAAAAAATCCATTCAGAGTACAAGATTAACCCATGAATTCAACAAATTAAAAAAAATGTATTACAATCGACATAAAACATTATATTACTTTCAGGTATACAACATAATGATTTGATATATACATACAGTGAAATGATCACCATAATTAGTTTAGCTAACATTTATCATCAGACATAGTTACAATGTTTTTCTTATGAGAACTTTATTTTTTTCAAAATTTTATTTATTTATTTTTATAGAAAGGGGAAGGAAAGTAAAAAGAAACATCAGTGTGAGAGCGAAGCATCAATCAGTTGCCTCTCATTGTGCCCTGACCTGGAGACTGAACCTGCAACCCAGGCATGTGATCTGACCAGGAATTAAACCAGTGATCTTTTGCTTTAAAGAATGACACCCAACCAACTGAGCCACACCAGCCAAGGCATCTTATGACAACTTTAAAAATTTACTCTGTTAGCAACTTTCATATATACCATATGGTATTAGTAACTATAGGCACCATGATGAAATTTTTTGAGACATAATTGGTATATAACATTGCATTTGTTTTAGGTATACAACATAATGATTTGCTATGTGTATATATTGATAAATGATTAGCACAATAAGTTTAGTTAACATCCATCACCACACATACTTGTGAAGTTTTTCTTATGAGGACTTTAAAATCTACTCTTTTAGAAACTTTCAAATATACAATACAGTATTCATGGCAGTCACCACGTTGTACATCATATCCCTAGAACTTATTTGTTGTAAAACTGGAAGTTTTACGCCTTCACCCATTTCATCCACTGGATATTAAATATAACAAAGTACAAAAAAGATCAACATGGTTTCAGATTCTACACTGAATAAATAAATCACTACTTGCTGAGTTTTAGTATAATATTAAAGAAGAATATCCATAGTTATATAAAAGTCTATTAAATATTCCTCTTTTCCAACTGCATATCTGTGTAAGGCCAGATTTTCCTCATATGTTTCAATCAAAGTAACATAATGTAATGGATTGAAATCAGAAGCAGACATGAAAATCTAGTTGTCTTACATTAAACTAGACAGTAAAAAGATTTTAAAAAATGTAAAACAATGCAACTCTTCTCATTAATTTTTTATTTTTGAAAAATGAAGTTAATTTTTATTAAAATATTATTTATATTAACATGTAATAGGGTTATTATTATTTCTAAATGAATTAATAAGTATATAATTTCAAATTTTCTAGTTTCAATTTCTAACACTGTGATTATTCATAGATAGAAGTCATATAAATAAAAGCTCTTTAGGGTCAACCATAAATTTTAGGAGTATAAAAGGGTTTTAAGACTAAAAATCTTGAGAAGTGCTATGCTAGGAAATGTGGAAACCCCCTTCTCATCCAATATAGAAGAAAATGTCTTTGACCCCAAATGCAGGAGGACCCACTAGGCCTGTGACTACCTAGAACAACTCCTCTCTTCCTGATATCAAACCAATCCTTCTGCTGCTCCTATGAAACCCTGGGTGGATATCTGTCTCAATGTTTTGTGGCTGTATTTAGAAGTTTGGGTATGTAGAACGTTTGTTCAGTCTCAATTGTTGATTCTAAGCACTAGAAAGTTTCCCACTTAATATCTTGTTAAATAGTATTTAATTGTTTGACCATATTTATTTTTGTTTCATTTTGGGAGAATAGATTTTAATGTAAATTCAGTATCAGTTTTAAATATTAATTACCATTTTGGTATGACAATGAAGAGAAGTTGGAAGATAGGGTGGTATTTTTAAAAGAGCATTAATTTAGAATCACAGTTTTGCAATTTACAGAGTAACTGTTGGCAAATTATTCAACCTTTCTAACCTCATGTTCTCATCTGTAAAATTAGGATAAAAATACCTGCCTTACAGGTTGGTTAGAGATAATATATATAAATCATCTGATGCAAAACAGCCAATCAAATGAACTATCATCATCATCATCATCATCATCATCATCATCATCATCATCGTTTTAGTACAGAAGCTGGGAAAGAATGTTGTTGGAATCCTTTAGACAAGCAGCCTAAATTTTTTGGGATGCCCTTGCTAAGTTCTTGGTGGAAACTCAAGGCTTCTCTCTGAATGTCGGAGAACAGCAGGTCCGTTGGACAAGATGAATATCTGTCACCCTCTTCCCTATGCCATCTTGACAAAGAGGAATGTTTTTCACCCTGATTGAAGGGTTATTTTCCCCAAAGAGAGCTTTCTTTTTATCTCTGACTCCCTTGAGGCAAACACCTTTCTCTGGGGGTCTCCCAAATTCTAGGCCTCAGTATAGACCTATACTGAGTATAGTATATACTATACTATACTATACTATACTATACTATACTATACTATACTATACTATACTCAGTATAGTATAGACCTATACTGAGGCCTAGAATAGACCAAAACAAACAAACAAACCAACACCAACAACAAAAACCACCACCGGATACCATGTTTGGCCAAGAGTGGAAAAAATAAACAGCTGGATGAATTTTATGAGGTTAAGATTTGCTAAATAAAGAGCTATGTGAAGCTGCAGTGACTGTCCAATTGAGCATTTTTATCTTTTTTTTTTAGATGAGGACTCCAGGAGGGGATTTTTATGGAATGATGTGTGAAAATGGTGTGCTTCTTCATGCTGCTAAAAATGGAAGCCCTGGGTCTCTTTTATAGCCAAGGGAGGCAGATTAATGAGTTCAGGGGAGGTGGCTGCTGCCTCTCAGCAGCTGGCTCAAATACATATCCTATTCAAGCTGTGCTTTAGGCCTTGGAACACAAGCCTGGTGGAATTCTAATCTTGCTGGAGGACACTGTTTCTTCATTGAGGCTGCCTACTTTTAGCTTGAATATGTCCTTTACTTCTCATAGGTAGGTTTGCTGGAATCATTGGTGCGTAGTACCTAGCACATACATATTAAAGTCTTAGTAAATGTTAGCTATTGAAGATTTCCATAGTAACTATCAGATTTCAGACTAACTCTCCCACCAAGAACAACTAGAAAACCTGAGTGAAATTTTTACAAATCATTCCAAAGATATTGGAAAGCTGCCAAGGCTAAGGGGACATAAGAACCTAAGATCTCAGAGAGAAGGGAAACAAAGAGCAGTGAGTGTGACATTTTGTGCTGCTTTACTCCAAAGGCATTTGCTGGTTGATAAGCATTATCTAAGACAGAAACTGAACAGAAAAGACCAGCAGGTAAAGAACTGAGCATCACTCCTGGCAGTTTTTTGGGGGCTGGAGTAGATAAAAATTGAAGCTTAGAGCCTTCCAAAGGAGGGGAGGCATGGTGGTTACTCTACTATTTTGGTTGGAACTCCCTGGGGTTATAGTACAGGAATATGGATAAACTATAAATAGATCAACCTTCATAAAGGCTGAAGCCTGGTTTTGAATCTGTTCAATCATCCTTCACAATCTGCCTTTACAAGCTACTTACCAGAAGCAAAAGATAATACTCTATGGAGGAAGATAACACCATCCAGAGCCTTATATATAATACCTGATATTCAATCCAAAATTACCAAACTTGCCTGGAGGCAAGAAAAATTGTCCAAAAACCCCAAGAGAAAGAAACCCAGACAATATAAAGAAATCAGCAGGAAATAAAAATATGAGTTAATACAGACTTTAAAAAACTTTCATTAATGTAATCAAGAAATTAGATGACAGGGTGGTGACCCATAGAATAAGAAACTTTTAAAAATGACCAAATGAAAATTCTAGAACTTAAAAATATAGTAACCAAAATAAAAACTCAACATATGGAGTCATCAACAGTTTAGAAAGAACTGAGAAAAGATTAGTGAACTGAAGACTATGTCAGAAGAAACCCCCTGGACAGAAGCATGGAAAGATAAAAGAATGTAAAATAAGGAAAGAACTTCTTAAGAAACACATAGGACTGGGTAAAAAAAAATAGAACAAATGAGCTGTCGGAATCACAGATGAACAAAAGTGATAGAATGGAGGGGGCAATGTATGAAGAAATACTGGTTGAGAATTGTCTGAAACTGATCAAAGCCATTGCACCACAGGTTCAAATTTTGTGACCTCCAAGGGAAGATATAGAAAGAAAACAATGTGTAGGCTTATCATAGTAAAACTACTCGAAATCAAAGATGTACAAATCATCTTAAAAGCAACCAGAGGAAAAAGGCATGTTACTTTTAAGAAGCAAAGATAATTTGATAGATGACTTGTCACACAAACAATAGAAACTCCACAGTGGGAGAAGACAAGTGAATGACACCTTCAAAGTGATAAAAGGGGAATAGTTGCCACCTAGACTTCTGCACCCTCTGACAATACCTTTAAAGTAAAGGCAAAATTAAGGCACTTATAGACAAACAAAAACTGAGAGACTTAATCACCAGCAGACACTCACTAAGGAAATACTACAGGGAGTTCTTTAAGCCAAAGGTAAATGACACCACGTGGGAACATGGGAAAACAGGAAAGAATGAAGCTTAATGGAAATCAAAGTATGTGGCTATAATTAAATGAATAGTGAATGCTCAAAACAACAATATTGTATCTTGTGTGCTTAAACAAATTGTAGAATTAAAGTATATGACCATTATAGCACCAAAGCTGGGAGAGTGGTAAATGGAATTAAAGCATTCAAGTTCCTTGAATTGTCCATGAAGGTGTAAAATTACTAATTTATACTGGATTTGGTAACTCTATCTCTGTAGTTATCCTTAGGACAAACACTGAAAGAATAGTATTGATATGTAAAACTATGCTAATGAATAGATAGAATAATTAAAAATGCATAATTTATCCAAAGAAGGCAAAAAAATTTATTAAAAAGAACATAAAACAGGACTTCCGGCCAAGATGGAGGCGTAGGCTTACACACTGTGCCTCCTCCCACAACCAAAATTAAGGACAACAAAGATTTAGAAACAAGAAAACAACCAGAACGCAGAAAATTGAACTGCTTGGAAGTCCAACAACGATTCATCCAGACTGGTAAGAGGGGCGGAGTCGCGGCAGGAAGAAGCGGAGGTGCGGACTGGGCACACAGGCAGCAGTGGCTGGCAGCCCCCAGGTGCACAGGTGGCGACTACCAGAACCCGGGCATGGGGTGGCAACTGTGCAGAACCAGTGAGGCTGCACAAGGCAGCTGGCTGACAGGGTGGTCCCGCATTCACGTGCGGATAATCCAGGCAAGGGGGAAGTGGTGGAAGGGAGTGGAATCCAAGAGTGAGCAGAGCAAGCGCCATTGTCTCCTCTCAGACCCCGCCCCCACATACAGTGTCACTACCCAGCAACTGGGGTGTCCCACCCTGGGGAACACCAAAGGCTCCACTCCTCACTACACAATAGCCGCAACTAGACAAAAAAAACAAAAACAAAAACAAAAAAAAACCCAGAAATGAAAATGGCTCAACTTAGAGAACAAATCAAAGCCCCAGAGCCAATTTATCTAAGCAACAAAGAGATTGCCAACCT
>PVKU01014798.1:0-21286 GCA_004027475.1 Anoura caudifer | reverse complement strand
ATGGAAGGTATCTCTGCAGCACAGGGAGCAACAGGATGCTCTGAGCTAGAAACCGCTTTGGGCCAAAATGGAACCCTAAGGGGTGGGGACCGAAGGCTGGTGGAGCAGAGATTGTAAGCCTGCATTTGAGTCCCTGTACCGGGCAGGGAGACTCGGTCACTTTGACAGTCACTTTTCAAGTCCTGTCTGCACCACTGCTTTCTCTGCAAGCTTCTCTACGTCCCTCAGAGCAGTTCACTGCCACAAAAACATGCTACACGCAGATTACGTGCCAAGTACTGCACTGGATTCTAAGATTCAAAGAATGAGACTCAGATTCCGTCTTAACAGTGTTTGCCACCTACCCGGAAAAACAAGTAGTTGTATTTCTACAGAGCGGCGCACGGTGAGTTGTGGGGGTGCTGTGTGCCACACGAGCGGAGAGGAGGACCGCTAGGCTGAGTCAGGGCAACCAGGAGTGCTAACTGGAGGCAGACACATCCGAACTGAGTTCAGAAAATAAATCAATTGCATCCAGATGAAGAAAGATGAGAAAGGTGTTTCAGGCAGCACACCCAACGTGAGCAAAGACACAAAATGAGCCCTGGTGGCATGAACAGGAAGCCAGAGGCAGTTTAACAGGACTAGGTGTATTGTGCAAGGTAGACTAAGGTGAGACTGAGGGACTGGAGGGGTCAGATCATAGAGGGTCCTTCATGCCATTCTCCTGAGGAACATGGGGAGTCTCAGAACAGGTTGAGGTAGGGAAGCAGCCATATAGGAAGTCTGGTTTTCAGAAAGATCACTTGGACTGCAATGCAGAGAGCGGGCAATTACAAGACCCTCCTGGAGGTGAGGCCACCAGTCAGGAGGGTTGTAGCAGTGCAGAAGAGAGCTCAGCTGGCAGCAAAGAACGTGGAGAGCATCTGGTGAATGTGGGAGGCGTTGAGAAGATAAACTTGACCAGACCTGGTAATGAGACTTGAAGGGGAGAGAGACATTAAGAACAATCTCAAGCCCTGACCAAATACCTCAGTTGCTTGGAGCACTGTCCTGTACACCAAACAGCTGTGAGTTCGATTCCTGGTCAGGGCACATACCTAGGTTGTGGCTCTGACCTCCTGTCAAGGCACATAAGAGAGACAACTGATCTCTCTCTCTCTCTCTCTCACTCGCTCTCTCCCCCGCTTCCTTTCTCTAAAAAGCAATAAGCATATCCTTGGTTGAAGATTAAAAAAAAAAAAACCTCAAGATTTCTGAGTCAAAGAGCTATGGTAATTACTATTATATTAAGTATTTACTATGTGCCTGATACTATTATGAGTGCTTTTTATAGGATATTTTATTTAACATTCACAACAAACCTATGAGATGGGGACTATAGCTTTTTTCCTCAATGAGGAAAGCAAGACACAAAGGGTGGTAAATAACTTGCCCAAGGTCACACATCCACTAGATGGTGACCTTGAATTCTGGGCAGTGGGGCTCTGGAGCCTATGACCTGGTGAACCCCAGGACACAGGTGGTGCAACTGGTACCTCTCTCACTGTCTGGCACCCAGTCGTGGGAGTCGATCTTGACTTCAGTTACTCTGTTAAGCGGTGTATTTGGGATGCTGTAACATACTTAGAAATATATATTTGGTCTCCAGCTTCAGTTCATGATAAAGAGCTCCTAAACCCTTGTAATTCCCGAAGGATAAGGGAAGTAAGAGCATCTTTTGTTCTAATATTTGGTCTTTGATTCTGGCTTCTGACACGGAGCCCTAAAACTCTTGCAATTTCCTGAGTGACGGCGGTAATAGGAACATCTTACATGGAGCTCCTAGGTCCCTTGGAATTTCCTGAACGTTAGGAACATCTTTTGTTCTAATGAGGTGACTCTTGGTGGTCTCCTGGATAGCTTCAGGATGGGCGCTGGTCACCAAAACAGCAAGTCATGGTGAGAAGCGTGGAACTTTCAGCCCCATCCTCCAACCTTTGGAAGACAAAAAAGCTGTCAAGTTAATAATTGATCGTGTTTACATGGTGAAGCCTCCATAAAAATCCTTAAACTACGGGGTCTAGGGAACTCCAATTTTATGAACGCATCCATGTGCCAGGAAGGTGGCTCATCTACCTCCATGGGGACGGAGCCTTTGTGCTTAAGACCCTTCTGGACTTCGCCCTTCACCTGGCTGTTCATCTGTACCCTTTATCCCATCCTTCATAATAAACGGGAAAGTGCAAGTAAGTGATCCCTTCAGTTTCGTGCTGGAGATAGGGTGGGGCACTCCTGGCTTTGCAGCCAGGTCAGGCAGAAGTGTGCCTACCCTGGGGACCCATTGCTTGTAACTAGCATGTGAGGTGAGAGCAATCTCATGGGACTGAACCCTTAAACCTGTGGAGTCTGGTGCTAATGCCAAGCAGTTAGTGTCAGAATTGAATTAAACTACAGGGCACCCAGTTGGTGTCCAGAGAACTGAGAAATTGGTTCGCATGGGGAGAAATCTCCCATGCATTCAGTGTCAGAAGTGTTGCGAGTGGAGAAACAGTTTTCCTTTACAAGTGATGTCATGAAACATCGTTGGAGGGGTGGGTAGGGGAGCGAGGTAGGGGAGGGAAGGAAGCCAATAAGGGTAAGATGATGGTACAGGTTACAACTGTAACAGCTGGGGCTCAGTCCTGCTGGGAACCTCTGGGGTCGGTGTAGACCCTGTGCCTCCAAGCTGCCCTCCCTGAAGGTAGAGGAAGCTGGGGTCAGTGCCTGCCTCCTCGCAGGCACTGCCAGTCGGCCGCAGTGACAAGCAGAGTGGGCTCTGGCGGCCAGAGAATGCCTGCGGACGAAGCTCCTAGGTCCTGGCCCGAAGGCAGCTGAGGGCCCGCGAGGTAGGTGAGGCAGCGACAGCATCTGCCACGCAGCCTAGTAAGCACCTCTGAGATGCGTAATGCACTGGAATGCCCAGCAGATGACTAGTTCCATGCATCCACGTTAAGGGTGGCTCATTCTTGAGGCTCTGGGGGAGAGTCCATTTCTCAGTTTATCCACCTTCAGAGCCAGCAGGGCCCGAGACCAGAGCCACCAGGTGACAGAATCAGAATTGAAACACAGGAGGTCAGGGTGCGTCCTAGCAGTGGATTTTAAATGAGACATGCCTGTCAAACGCTTGGCTCCTAGTAAACACTTTGCAAGCAGTTAGGTGTTATTTGCTACCTTCGGTGTCCCTAGAAAAGCTCGGGTCCGTCCCTGATCCGAGGATCGCCCTTCCACAGGCATCATGGAAAGCAACTCTTTGCTCTGGAGTTAGGTTAAGCCACTGCCGACTTTAGGCACTTTACATTTAAAAGTACCCATGGGAAAATGAATGTACTGAGTTCCTACCAGCCATCCCACCTCAGAGTGACCACTTACCAGAAGGACTATCCCACAGAAAGGCTAGGTGAGGCATTCCTCTCCAGCCACACGAGGATTTGATGGGGAAAACTGCGAGCACAGGGTGTCAGCCTGGTGCACCTTGCTGAAGAAGCCCTGATTATCAACTGAAGGACACGAGGCAACCATCGCTGCTCCTGACGACCAACCCGGATTGAGTACAATGGCCAGCTCTGTATTGTAGCTACACCTGCTTCAGGTGCTTTCGTGGGAATGCCTGGTTGGCTACTGAAAGAAAAAAAATGGACATGAACGCCAGAGCCTGTTTGCAGAGGTCAGGAGCAGCAAAGACAAGTCTCCCCAGCTAAACCAACTCAACTCTGATGTAAGCAGGGCCACATCTGAGTGACCAGAAGCTGAGGGGGTGAGCCTCAGTCTCTGCGAGTCTGGCCAGCCAGCCAGCAAAATTTGGATGCTGGGGGCTAGACCCACACTTGGTCAGGACACAGAGGAAAGGCAGAGGAAGAAAGGACAGGGAAAGGAGTGCAGCCAAAGGAAGTGGGGCTCAGCTGGGGCTCAGCTGGGGCCTGCAGCCAAGGAGCCGAGGAGGCAGGGACCCAGCAGCCGGGATGGACAGAGGAAACCTAAGTGTCCCAGACAGCACACTGTATCTCTGGAGTTGGCGCCTATGCCTCCTTAAATATGTCGTCTCAGAGAACTGCCGAGGCAGCTATTTGCCCAAGGTCTTTCCTGGCTGGTGGCAGGAGGCCTTGTCATTTCCCCTGGAATTCCACCCCCGTCACATGGGAGCTAGGTCCATCCTGAGTCAGCCCTGGGACCAGGCCCGTTCCAGTTGAGGGACAGAGCAGGCCCTTTCCATAGTGGCTTTGGTCTTGATTTTGATCCTTCCCCTCTGGAGAAGGAGTCAGAGGGGCCCCCCTCTGCAGTGGGGGGGGGGGGGGCATGTCACAGGGGGCCATGGAATGATATGTTTGTGTGGTATCCCAGAGACTGGTCACTGTAATATATGAAAACACATCTTTAATACAACATGGAAAATTAAGTCAACCTCCAAAGGTTTCCTGAGTTGGGAGTCAGAACTTCTGTGGCAGCTAACTTAGTTTTTCCTTCAGTATCTGCATGTTCTCAAAGCAGGTGCATGGGCCCAGCCAGACTCCAAATGGCTCCACATAGGAACCAGGGTTGGACTCGTCCCCTGACGACCTCTACACCATATTTTCCCCACTCTGGCTAATTTCTATTTCAATGTTAAGGGGAGGTCTTTTGCCCCTTTAGGCTTCTCTCCCATTCGGTTTAACTTAGAAAGTAAGCCTTTAAATAGGACTTGAAAATTGTTTTTGTGGTCCAAGAAAGGAGCTGCAGCTGTGGGGTGGGGGGCACTGGAACAAAACCCAGCAAGGCCTGGAGGGCAGCAGCCAGCACAAGCCCGTGGGCAAGGTCAGGGCACCCACAGGGAGGAGAAGCCGCTGGGTTGCAGGGCTGTGGCCAAGGTGGGGAGAGGCAGAGCACAGGGTAACACAGCCAGGTGGGGTAGGGCTAGGGGGTTGGTGGGCACAACATGGGTGCAGGGTCAGATGAACAGGAGGGGACTCCAGAGCAAACCCAAGGCAGGACGAAGCCCCAAGCTTTGCCCAAATATGGAAATAAGAGGGCTCTGGGCATGAGGCTCAGGGTGATCCCAAAGATGTCCTGTTTTCTTCCCCAAAGAATGGAGAAATCCTTGGGCTGCTGCTAAGAGGCCCCCACCTACCCCCATGACAAGAAGCCCCACTTCCTAAGGGATGACCGCTTGGTCCCTGTTCCAGGCTCTGCCTCAGGATGAAGTGCACAGAGGCCAACTCAAAGACAGCAGGTGGGGTCAGAAGAGGTGGGCTTTGAGACAGAGTGAATCGAATCCAGGCCTCCCCTCACTGGCTGGGTGGCCCTGGGCAAATTGTTTAATTTCTCTATGCCTCCCTTGTTTCCTCGATAAGTGAGGATAATGACATCTACCTCAAATGGGGCTTGCGAGGACCTGTCACATAGTTCCAGAATAATGGTGCTTGTTCACCTTCTCTTTTCTCTGAGCAGGGTGCCAAGGAGAGGATAGGGACTTCAGCCTGAGAGCATTCGCTGCCAGCCCTAATGGCACCTGATACACTTTGCATGAGCCTTCCACTAAGGGGACATGATCCACAGGGGAACAGGACAGAGGCCCAACCCTCAGGTAAGGGCAGTCCGGACAGGTGATGGATGCCTGCTGGGTTCTTACTCAGCGCAGAGCCCCTGAAGCCACCCAGGGAAACACGCAGAGCCACCCATATGTGTATAATACATGACACACTCCAAAGCACCTTCACCTACACCGTCAGCATTGGATTAACACCAGAGAGAGTAGGAACGTAGAGCAGGTGTGTCTTTTATCTTTCTCGTTTTCACATGAGGAAACCCAAGGTTTGAGCAGTTTATATAAATTGCCCAAGATCATGAAGCAAATAAGAAGCAGAGTTGGGGTTCAAATCCACTTCATATGGTCCCCAGGCCAGTGTTCCCTCCATCCCACCCTGTGAATGAGCATCTTCCTACCGAAGCTGCACCTGAGGCTGAGAAGGACATAGAAGTCCCTCCAAGGTTAACCACAGCCTCTGAGTTGGAGGGGCTGGGGGGGAGGCTGACCCATCCAGACTGACTTGTTAATTTAGTGGTAGCTTGACCCCTTCAATTAGCGGCTGGACAGAGCCAGGCCCAGGGGAGATGGACCGCAGGGGCTTAATGGAAACTGGGACGCTGGTGATGATATGAACAATCTGAATTATGGTCTCAATTTGCACAGAGCCTGATGGATTTGCAATAATTCCAAACCAGGTCAAGTGTCCGTGTCTCCTCTTCTGCTGATCTCACACAAAGTCTCTCCATTTGTCAGGCTCCAACGCATTCTCCGAGAGTGGCTGCCCACCCATCCCTCCCTGTGTTAGGTTCGCCATGCTCTCCGCAGTCCCTGTGCAGCAGTCTGACCTGAGGGCACCTCTGCAGCTGGGCCCGGAGAGATTGGGGTTGCTAATAGCAGAACAGGGGACCAGGGGCTCTGCGGCTACTTACAGAAACAGGTTGCATTCTGAGGTGAAGGAAGGGACAGCTCTCTGCTCTCCAAGGACCTCATTCGGCGGTGGTTTTTAAGACAAAGGGATAGCATGATTTAATATTTTAAGGGTTCATAGTATGTAGGTGTAATAGGACTATAGTTAATAGAGTCTGGGATATAGTAGAGTCCTCCTGGCAGCGGGGACCTGGAAAACCTGCCAGCGCTTCTTCCAGGCCAAGCCAGGAATAACTCATACTTCACAAGCATTGCTGAAAGCCTTCCTGGACTCCTGCCACTGGGTCCTTGAACATGAGAAGGGTTGGCTTCAGGACCATCTCACCTGTCTGGTACCAGCCTGACTACAGTGGTAGAGGAAACCTTTCAGGTCATCTTGTCCAGCCACCTACCTGGTTTGCAAATTTTCTCCACAATTTTCCTAGGAAGTGGCCATTCATCTTTCAGTACTAGGGAACTAGACACCTAGGGTAACCCAAACCATCCTCAGGTTGCTCTGATTGATCAAACATGTTTTCTTCTATTAGGGGAAAAATCAATCGCCCTGTTGCTTCCATTTTTTCTTATCTACCCCAAAGGCAAAATAATGCTTAATACAGTATTTATAATTTAGTTTTTGGTGTGCATTGCTTGGGGATCACAGGAGAGCACCCTCCCTTTCTTCACCCAAGAGGACTTCCTTGGTCTACTTAACGGCTTGGGGGGCGGCAGAGAGCCCTAGACCAGCATTCAGGATACCTAGGCACTGACCTAGCTGAACTGTGTGGAATATTTGGCAAGTCTGTTCATGTGTCTGTCTTTCCCTCTTAACTCTTGATACGAATTCATTTATACAGATTCTGAATGAACTGCAATTGCTGGTTAGGCATCTACGATGCCCTTGGCCTAAGGATATGTGTTATAGAAAAGAGAACTTAAACTAACAGTTTTTATTATCACATTTGTTGAACATTTATTAAATGCTAGTCATTTCGCTACACACTACTGACATTATCACTTCCTGTCTCGTGATTTTACCTCAACAGGTAAGATCTATCGTTGTCTCCATTTCGTAGATGGAGAAAGAGCAGCCCAGAGAAGATGAATGACTTGCTAAACATGACGTAACTGGTAAGCAGAGGAGATGTTATTTCAGCTCAAGTTTGTCTGGTTCCCAAATACGCTTGTAACCATGAAGCAACATCACCACCCTAACCTCATGGAACTTAAAACCTAGTAGGGACGAAAGAAGCTAAAACGCAGGCAATACTATGATATTTGTACAAATATGAAATCATTATATTGTATACTTGAAACTAATATAATGTTATATATCAATCATTAAAACTTTTTAAACTTTTAAAAAATTTTAAAACTTTTAAAAAATTTTTTAGCCCTGGCTGGTATAGCTCAGTGGATTGAGCACGGGCTATGAACCAAAAGGTCGCCAGTTCAATTCCCAGTCAGGGCACATTACTGGGTTGCAGGCCAGGACCCCAGTGGGGGCCATGTGAGAGGCAGCCACACATTGATTTCTTTCTCCCTCCCTTCCCCTCTCTCTAAAAATAAATAAATAAAATCTTTAAAAAATTATTTAATTTCTTAAAAAACACAAAAGACAATAAAAAGTAATTAAAATGGGAAGTAGAATTGGAGTCTAAACTTCTGCCTAATAAAAGTGTACTACGCTAACTATAGTAGCAAACATATATTTTACATATATAAATATATTTATATGTATTGAATGAATAAATGAATGAACCCCTAGGCAGAGCAAGGCAGAGAAGCCCCAAAGAAAACGCAGGATTTGAATGAATTTCCAAGGAATTAAAACCCTGAGATGAAAAAATTCTGTGCAAACAGCACTTTAAAGAAAAGACACCATTTTTCCTAGTCATTCATTTGTTCATTTTCTCAACAAATGATTTGAAGCACTTCTGTGTGACATGCTTTGTGTTACTAACACTCTACCATTCAGCCCTTGCCCTTCAAGGAACTGGATGGGGGGGAATGCCAGACACTCAGGGTACTGGAATAAAAAAGAAAAAGAAAGCCAAATATTAGAATAGGGAAGCAAATCGGCAAAGAAGAGGCTACTCTGTGCCGTGAAGATGTTGAATGTCTTTGCCTTGAGAGAATGCGGGCCAAATGAATGAAGGAAGTCTTCTTGGAGCGTCTTTGGAGAATGTGGGGAGGGAGGCAGGGTGAGGAAGTGTATGCAGTGAACTTAGAGAACAGAGATCCTAGAACAGGGACTTAGGGTGTGATGAGCAAGAGGCCTAGAGAGCATTTTTAGTGCCACCTTGTAAAGAACCTTGAATTCTGGGGTAAGCAATGAACAATGTATCTTAGGAGTACTGTGGAAGAAGAGCTTTCCAGGAGAAAAAAAAAAGAGCCTGGAGGCAGGACTACGTTATGGTGCATGGAGTAGAGAACTCCTGCCCTGCCTGGGTGACACAGCCCCCTTAACACCCGGCACTTGCGCTGAGCACCGACTGCAGTGTGGTATGTGACACAAGGCACTGGACAGCCTGAAAGAGCCGAGAGGCTCTCCCCCTGTGGGATCTAAGATTGGTACAGTCAAGTCAACTGGAATATCTAAGCAGACACAGCAAAGGGCAAGGCTGGCTCCAGTTCCCTCCTGGCAGGACTGAGGGTGGCAGGGGCTTAGTGAGCAGCAGGTGTGACATCTGCTCCAGACTGTTGTTCTCGTAGGACCCAAACAAGAAATATCAGCCCCTGGCTGCCCAGCACAGTTCTGACCCAATGGCCAATGAGCCCCACACTCCATCTGTCCTACCAGACAGAAACTGCGACCGCTAGAGCAGACACAGCCAGATGCCTGTTCCCTGCGGGAAAGGAGCAAGTCGGGTGGGAGGTGAGAGTGGGAAGAGGCCACAGGACTTCAGTGAAGCCCCAGCCCAGCAGAAGGTCAAGCGCAGTGAAAGAGCATTATTTAAATCATTCCTGGCGGGATCTGGAAGTCACTGTTTACTTTGTGACAAGAAGAGCTCCATGAAACTCTGGAAATTAATTATTCAACGCTTTACCATTTACAAAGGTCTTTCACTTAACACTGACCCACTTAATTACCACCACAGCCCTTTTAAGTAGATGAAGCAGATACTACTTGGCATTTTACAGACAAGGAAATGCAGGATCAGAGAGGGCTGTGTCTTGCCCAAGATTACACAAGTCACAAGTGGCATTCAAGTGCTGGGATTCCATCCATTACTTCCCAGTTCTTGCTTCTCCTAAAAACCATGTTGCCTTCTCTACAGCGACTGTTGGACTGGAGAAGGCAAGACAAACCCTAAAAAATAAAATAACATAAAAAAGAACCCTTTGGTCACTTTGGGAACACACTAATCTTCCATGAGCAAGTTTAAACAGTTTCAGAGCTCCACCCACTTATATGCCAGGAAGAAAAAGACTCAGGTCACAAGGTGACCTGAGACTCATGAAATGTATTGAATGGGCTGGGCATGGTGTGCACCTTTATGTAACATTCATTGTGTGTTCATCCCACTATTCTACAAATGTTTGTGAAGT
Source organism: Anoura caudifer (assembly GCA_004027475.1). Taxonomy (NCBI): domain Eukaryota; kingdom Metazoa; phylum Chordata; class Mammalia; order Chiroptera; family Phyllostomidae; genus Anoura; species Anoura caudifer. The sequence continues at coordinate 11,328 of PVKU01014798.1, read as the reverse complement.
CAGGCATTGTACCAGGCATAGGGACATGATGAGAAACACAGAAAGCATGGTTCCTGCTCTCAGAATTTAAATCCTACTCAAGATTATGGAAGATGAACAAACAAAAAAACTCTGCATTACACCAAGTTCAATGAAGCAAAGAAATAAAGGACTAAGGGAGGTAATAAAGGAAAAGGTGCACATGTTGTTTAGACGCTGTGGTTAAACAAGAACTCTGTGAGGGGGTCCCATTGTGTGGAGGTGTGTGGAAGCAGAAGCCAGATGGTAAGGGATTGAGTCGTAAATATAAGGCGTGAGACTAAAACAAACTCCTTCCCCCAGCAAAACAAATGCAGATAAAGCAGTACATAGATTGGTAAGATCAGAGGAAGGTTCTTATTGTGTTTGATGTTTTTCTAGGTTAGGAGATGCTAGAGCATGCTTGTGTGATGTGAGTGATTTGGTTGCATGGGAGAACTCAACAATGTGGTAGAGACCATGCAGACCCAAAGGAATACAATCTGTGACAAAGTGACAGAAGTCTGCACCAGAGCATCTGAAGAAGAGACTTGACCTTTAATAGGGAAGAAATACTTTTCCACTGTACTAGGAAGAAAGGAGAAAATTGTTGTTGTAGGTGGATTTGTAGGCTCAATGGGGAATCAGTATCCTACAGTTTCTATTTCCTCAAAAAACATTGAGGTCAGCAACTAAGAACAAGACGGGGATAAGGGATGGAGCATCTGAAGAAAGAAGAGAAGGCATGAAATGGTTATTTTGGAAAATGGAGAGTAAGTTTCCTTCGAGGACAGCAGAGGGTAGCCAAGCAATGATGAGAGCCCAACGAAAATGTGTCATAAATTTAATTTTAAAAAAGTTTGTTTTGTGACGTTCTCTGTTGATGCTCAGCCGCACGGGAGTAGGCACAGAGAAGGAGAGCTGTATTTAGAAGTCCAACAGAGGAGTTCTGCAAGACGAGTCTAATGAAGGGAGAGAGGGACAAGGAGCTGAGGGTATTGATGAAGGAATCATAGTGATAGAATCTAGGCTGACGAGGAAGGAAGTAAAGCTGGGCAGCTGCTAGTAGAAAATGGGAAATGAATGGAATCAAGGGGTTAAGGGTCTCCATGAAGTCAGAGACTCATGGTAGAGGAGGTATCCGGGCAAAAAAAGGAGGGTGGGGAGGAGAGAAGGTGGGTTAGAAAATGTCTGAAATTTAGATTTGAGCAGAGGTGAAGCTTCTGTTGGTTGCAAGGTGCAGAGAACACTTGAGAACTTCGTGACATTGCCTGAATCTTTATATATGGCACATGCTAGTTGGTTTCATTACCCGCCTTCCTTCTTTCTATAAACTAGTGGTTTAAAAAATGCCTTAAAGTGAGTGACATTGTGTATTGCTTCAGGAACAGTGAGGACATAGGGAGATAATCTTGAAGGCTGCTGAGAATGACTTCAGTGGACAAACTTAATCATTTAGCACCTATTTCTATTCTCCTCAGTCCACTCAAAGGCCTTATCTCAGTCAAACACTCTGTAATGTGAAGCAAATAAAAAGGAAACGAAGTCTGTTTATTTATTGTGTGCATGAACCAAAGGAAAGGGTGGAAAAGGTACCAGTTTCCCACCCATCCCTCTTGTCTATTGGAAGCTCCCTGGGTAAATAAAAGACCCTCACAGGCCCTGACTGGTGTGGCTGAGTAGATTCAGTGCCAGCCTATGAACCAAAGGGTCGCTGAGTCGATTCCCAGTCAGGGCACATGCCTGGGTTGCAGGCCAGGCCCCCAGTAGGGGGCGCATGAGAGGCAACCACACATTGGTATTTCTCTCCTTCTCTCTCTGCCACTCCCTTCCCCTCTCTCGAAAGATAAATAAATAAAATCTTCATTAAAAAAAGAAGACTTTCACAGATGTAGGCTTACAATAAACCTGAAAGAAGATGTTGATGACAGCCAGAGAAGCATGAATCTCAGGTCCTCATCCTGGCAGGATGGGTCTAATGCCACTCAGGGCACCTGAGGACAGGACCAGTTCTCAGACATTCCCTACTCCCCTTCCTCCACCCCCACCTGTTAGCTGACTTCTGAGAACGTACAATAAACCAGAACATTCATACGGACCCTGCAAAGTTGTTTTGAACTCATGATACCTTTGGAGCCACTATCGGAACCTTGAACGATGAAATGGCCTTGACTTCTGTCTTTTCCCAAGGTGGGGAGATGAAATCTACCAAGAAAATCCCATGTGCAGAGAGCACGAGGAGAAACTTCTTCACCTTGTTCTTCTTAACTCTCCAGGTAAGATAATCACAGCAATAATTAGAATTCTGAAAGGTATCTTCCGCTCAGGGAAAGAAAATCCCAAGAGGCTGACTAGGAAGTGGCAGCTAGGAAAGAGGACAAAAAGCTCACCAAATCCAGAGTCTGCAAGAAGAAAAGGAAGTCGGTCTGAACCAGAGCTTTACCAGCAGGTTTCTTAAAGTTCTCCTGACAAAATGATGAGGATAATTTGTGGAATGTGTAAATCTGAGACGGGGAAATAGCAGACCGCAAATTGAAAAGAAAGGCCTTTCTTAACGCTTGTAAAAAGAGGACAGTACCACTTGGTGATTTTCATTGTCTATAATGTTCCTTGGGGGACCCAAGGGAATCCAGTGTCTAACACCTGAAGAAAAGGGTAGAATTTAGAAACTAAAGTTTAGAAGGTGGTAAGTGGGGAAGGGGTTTTTTGTCGTCTGCCCAGTCGATTAGAATTCTAACTATTGCAATTGAGAGAACGGGGGTCAACTTCTCCTTTGCAACTTTACTTCTGGGATCCTAGCTTCTTTCCCCAAACGCTGCCTCAGCTTCTCCTCCATGATGCCTCCAGTGTTTTTTCTAGTACAAGCTGGACATCAATGATGTGACTGATTTTTACTATAAGATGAGAATGTTGTGGTCATCTTCAGGGTATATAGGTTTAGATATATTCACTTCATGCTCTGCTCAGGCCACCAATGGTTTGCATTTTAAAGTAACAGTAATGCCCTGGCTGGTGTAGCTCAGTGGATTGAGCGCGGGCCTTCGAACCAAAGGATCACAGTTCGATTCCCAGTCAGGGCACATGCCTGGGATGCAGGCCAGTTCCCAGCGGGTGACGCACGAGAGGCAACCACACATGACATTTCTCTCCCTCTCTCCTTCCCTTCCCCTCTAAAGATAAAATAAATTTAAAAAAAAAATAAAGTAACAGTAAGACTCATACATGTTGTAGGCGTATAAACAGTACAGGTTTTTGGAGGGTGGCTTGGCAGTATGTACCAAGAAACTCCAAGTGACTACATTCTCTTGGGACCAGCAAACCCTGTCCCAGAAATTCATCCTAAGGAAGTAATTAGGCGTGCGTAAACATTTCCAGAGCAAGGTTGCTCATCTCAGCACTGTTTTTAATTGTGCAAACTTGGAAATAACTTAATATGCTGCAATAGGGTATGGTAAATAAAATATGTTTAACGTACATATCTTATGTATGTTAAATTAAAAAAATCAAACTCAAAATGTTATTCACGAACATAGTATCTTGGAAATCTCTGCATAGATGAATAGAAAAGGATAAACACTAAGATATTAACAGAATATTGCTGGATGATGAGATTATAAATGTTTTTAGTTTCGTAATCTCATCACCCAGTAATTTTTTAGTTTCTGTTTCCTGCTCTATCCATATTTTCTCATTTTCTAAAGTGAACAAATATAGCTTTTATAATAAGAAAAATATTTATCTTAATACAGTTTTCAATGACGCTGGGCACACATACAAATGTATGCAGAAAGCAATTTTATTTTTCAAAACCACACTGAATTAAACCTTCAACCCAAGAAGTCAGGAAGGGCTTGCTGCTGAAGAAAGGAACTGGATCTCGGGTTACTCCTCAACTAGTCTGACAGGCAGGGCTGGTAGCAGGGCAAGGAGAATGAGGTACTTGCCTCAGGCACAAAATAAAAGAATACCAAATATTCAGTAACGACATAAAGACTATGCCAAAACAATATTTTAAAAGTCAAAATTAATGCAAGAAATCCACGATAAGAAATCCACGAAGGCCCCTGGCAGTGAATAATGTGACTTCTCCTCCCTGGATTCAACCAGGAAGCACACCTAACCACCCTGCCTCACTTAGAGTTTCTCTGGACTCTGGAATTAAGGCCCGAAACAGCTACCTCGGTCTGTGTGGAACTAGGAGAAATGGAGAGCCAGCTCAGTGCGGCTGGCGGAGCCTGTAGCACCGAATCCGGGGGTTGGGAGACGGCCGCCTTTCAGTCACTGTACAGGGTGCAGAGCAGACCAAGCTGGTCTGCAATGAAGTGTACGTGGACACAGAACAGAGATAAGAGACAGTGACCGGCTCTGTGCGGTTCCTGGACTGCAGAAGCTCAGCTTTGCCTCTGCCCTTGGCCTCCACGAGATGTTGCTGTGCACTTCAAATAACTGTTCCTTTCGCCAGTTCGAGCGAGCCCCAGCTGGTGCCAGTTACTCACACCTGAAGAGTGCTGACTAATATGATTATCAGCGTTAGTATCGTTGCACTTCACATCTGCAGTGGTATCACGGCCAAGACCCCACAACTCATCTGCCTGCCAGGTTTCTCCTGTGCTCTGCCTCTACATTCCTCAGTTTCACCTCCTCTGGATGGCTCGTCCGTCCTTGTCTTCCCTTCCCTTCCCTTTCTTTTCAGTTATAAATTCATGCCATACGACTTAAATCAGACTGTTTCACGTTGTTTCCTCCCGCGGTGTATTAGCCTACGTAAGCAGCACTAGCTAGTGCAACAAACAACCCAGATCCCAGCGGCTTAACGCAATAGAAGTTTATTTCTCACTCATACATCTAATGTGGATGCACCTGGGTGGGTATCTATCCTGGGTGGCTCTTGTCCAGCAGGTCATGTCCAGTGATTCAGAAGTCTGGTTCCTTCAACGTGCGGCTCCTCCACCTCTAGGACCCTATATCCATTCACTCCCTGCGACATGGTTGGGGATGTGGGTAGAGATCCCAGAGAGTCACACTGAATGGCTCATGGCTAAGCAGGGCTAGGATCAGCACACTTTACATGCGCTCCTATTCCATCCACCACAGTTGATCACCGGGTTCACCCAGACACAAGAGGAACGGTGGAAAATGGCTCAGTTGTGTGTCCACTGAGGAGAGGAGAACAGGTTCTCCACCACAAGGGAAGGGATAATGTCCTCTAATCCTGGCCACAGTGTGTTTCTTCTAGTTCTGTGAACCTGGAAAGGTCACAGTCTCTAATTTTGCTTATCTTGTGAAATTAGGATGTATACCTCAGTTGTTAAAACTATTTTCTTTGGGACCCTAGATCTCAAAAGAAGTGTCCTGCCCTGGGCAGTATGGCTCAGTTCTTTGGAGCATCATCCCATAACCAAAAGGTTGTGGGTTTGAGTCCCAGTCAGGGTACATACCAACGTTGCAGTTTCAATCCCTGGTCCAGGAGTATATGGGAGTCAAATAATTTTTTATTTGACTCTCTCTTCCTTCTTCTCTCTCTCTTCTTTCTTCTCTCCCTTCCTCCTTCTTTAAAAGCAATGAAAAAAATGTCCTTGCAGGGTGGGGAGAGAGAGAGAGAGAACAGTTTTCCTAGAGAGAGTGGTGTGCAAGCTCCCTAAAGCAGTTTGAAAGTTTCATGAAATTTTCCCAGCTTGCTGTTAAACAAAGCCACTATTAACAATAAATTACAGATATGTAAACTTATAATTAAAATGTGTTTTATTTATTTTAAGGAATCGGATCACATAATAAAGGGGGGCCGTGTGGCAAAGTCAGAAATCCGTAGCCTGGGTCAGCGGCCTGGGACCCGGTGTTGCAGCTCCTCCCTGATTCCAGACTCCTCAGGGCAGCATCCTGGAAACTCACACAAGGCTTCCGAGTTGCAGTCTTGAGTTCCAAATGCTTCTGCTTCCGGAAACCTGTCTCTTCTGTTCCGGAATGCCTTTGGCCAATTAAATGAGGCCCACCCACACTATGCAGAATAAAGCTCTTTACTAAAATTCTACTAACTTAAATATTAATCGCATCTAAAAACCATCCTCTCAGCAACATTAGACCGGTGTTTGACCAAACAACTGAGCACCACAGCCTAGCCAAGTGCACACGTAAAGTTAACCATCACAGAGGGTTCCCACCGCAGAGCCCCTCTGCCCTGTGGCCCTTTAGAGGGTAAAATGGACTTCTCTGCCCCCAAATTTGGGAGAAGGTATTTGAGAACAACATCCTTAATTAACGTTAAATATACACGAGCTCCCCAAGTAGTCCAGAAAGGAGGAAATAAAATTTCACAAGAAATAGAAATGAGATTAAGATGCTAGAGAGAACTGAGGTTGTTGGAAGGAAACTAATCTTTATTGTGGGAAGATGTGTTTAACTTAAAGGAGGGAAAGAAACCATTGTTCAAAGTGGGCCCTCCCCCCAACTCCTGCTAACACAACACTGCTCCCCATTCATGAGCTCAGAGCTCACCCTCTCCTCCCACTCCCCGTGGTGCCAGCAACCACCAAGGCCTCAGGCCTCCCCTCCTTATGGAGAGCCAGCAGGAAGCAGGCCAGCCATAGAGAACAGCCATCAGCCTGCGTGGAAACCCCAGATCAGAGAGAGGAAGGGCTGAATGCATGCAGGCTTTGCTTTTTCTGCAGGGAACCGTCCAGGGAAAAAGCAGGGGAACCAGGACACCAGAGGAAGAAAGGGTTGAAAGAAAATGGTGAGGAGGGAGGCACATCACGGTCCGGGCTGGAAATCCGCCCACAGCCCAGCAGCCTCCACACGTCAGAGAGCTCAGCAGCAAGCTTTGCCTCATGTGTGGAGGAGGGAGCCAGGCAACCGCACAGGGCCATGACAACCCATTCCCGAGTCCCAATCTGCTTAAACCTTTCTCCTGGACCAGCAGGGCTATGTTTTGGAACAACAGGGCAGAGAGTGTTCACAATAGCCTGAAGAAGAGAGATGGCGCCCTCCTTCCCAGCAGAGCAACTGAGCAGAGAGGAGCACCAGCCTGTAGCAAACAGCTCAGGTGAGGAAACTGCAAAGCTCATCAACCAACTTCTCCCTGTGAGCCAGAAGGGAGCCACACCCAGACCCAGCGGGACAGAGGCTAATGGAGGCCAGCTATAGACCACAAATGCAGCTACCTAGTGGGTCTCACCAAGACTCTGGCCAGACAGTCTCTGCACCAGTCAGGATCCTAGTAGAGAACACAGAGTGCACTCAAGTCAGGATGATGCAGGAGGGTTTAACAAAAGACTACAAAAAGAAGGGAAAGGGGGAATCTAGAGGGATAAGGAAGCGGCAATGACCAGCATCCAGAAGGAATGAGCCAGCAGAGAGGTCAACGAACATGGCCAGCCGATAGTCACCCTCAGGAAAGAGGTCCAAGGAGTAAATGCCCTGATCATATACTCCCCTTTCCCTACCATCAACCACAAAGGCTCCCTGTTGGCCAAACTCAACAGAAAGCCAGAGGACAAGGAGCACATTGATACAGTCAATCAAGTCAGCCCCTGGAGGTGAGAACAGGTCAGAGAGAGCTGGAGAGTAAATATGGCTGAGCAAATGGAAAGTATCTGACCCAGTCACCAACATCCTAGACATTCCTGTGTATCAGGGATCCTGCAAGGGGAAGCTCATGGGTAACAGATAACTAACTGGTCAATGCTTTTTCCTGCTTCCTACTGATCTAGAAATCCCCATACACATGTGAATATGCTACATGCACACACACATGCACAGACACACACGACATGCAGACACAGAGCTGCATGCAGGTACTCACATGTACATGCACATAATGACACATATGTAAACATGTGTGCTGATACATACTCACATGCACACGCATGTGCCCCACTTACAGCCTACAGAGACTCCTCCAGCTCAGTCAAAATTTATAGGAGATAAAACAAATGGAATTTAAATTAATACAAAAAAGAACGATGAGAAATTATGGGCAATATTCTTTAACTGCTACTACTTTTAGAAACCAGACAGTAAATGGCAGATAAGAGAAGGACATGCATCCTGAGAGGAGGAAGCTGAGCAAAGCGTTTTCTCAGTTAATAGAAGCAGAAGAGAAAGAAGCTGAGGAGGGTGATTGGGAAGTTGGGACCAAAGAGGTTACACTTCCTCAAGAGGGGCAGGGGCAGAACTTGCCCCCTTCCACTCCCTCCTGCTCTCCCCTGCCTCACCCCACATGTCTCCCTCTCCCAGCCTGGGAACTAAGCACCAGCAAGGAGGAAGGCACACCACAACAAAAAGTGGAATTTGATCCAGCTTTCCAGTCTGTCCATTTGACTTTCTAGATGTGTGACCTTGAATGTGTTCCTGGAGGCCAGCTCCAGACTATAGGGTGTCTTTATGCAAATCAGAAGACGACATGATCTTTGGGCAGATAAATAACAGAGCTCCCTCTGGTTGGAGGCAGTAGTTCAGGGTTTCCAACTTGACAAATTCTATGTGGCTGGATTTCCGCCCTCCATCAACCTCCGAATGTATGTGACTTCTTCGCATCTGTACATCTGAGCTTATCCTCTCTATAGGACAAACAACTGAGTGGAACACCTCTCTATTAATGGGTATGATATCTGCAAAAAAGGGAGATCCAAAGCAGGAAGTAAAACACAAGATGAGAACCAAGGATTTATAAGTCATTCAGAGCGTGAACGTACAACCTACCCAGGACGGAGACAGAGATTCTCTGTCATATATGAGAATCTTAAAGGAGGAAGTTAGATGATTCAGGGATATCCAGTGACTAAATTCGAGGTTACGTCATCATCACCATTATCATCATCATTAATTAATTGATATAGATGCTGACCAACTGTCAACACTCCCTAATCACTCCAGAGTCAAGGCCAGGGGCTCTGGGGTGTCAGCCCTGCCCCTTACTAGTTGGTTTGGGATAACTCTGCTCTCTAGTTTCCTCATCTGTAGAATCAGACGAGTGGACTACCTTTTCACAAAGAAGCTATGAGAATAAAGTGAAAGAATATATGTGAAAATGTTGTGTGACTCACATAGCATTAAAAGGCTTCTTCTTGTTGGATGAAGAAATGTTATTTCTGATGACACTTGGTCATTGCTCCAGCCTCACCTGGATCTCTCGCTCAGTTTTTAGGAGCTTCACGGTCAGCTCAGGAAATGGGCTTTCACTGTCTGCCTTGGAGATGGGCCAGGAAAAAAAAAAAAAGCCCTGTTTTTCCAGCAAAAAAACTTTAGGTTAGACTTATGGAAGAACTTCCTCACATTGCAGCAGGTAAGTAAATGAGGAAGTGAACTCTTTCTGGGTAAGAGGGGGGAGGTCTTTCAAACAGGAGTGGAAACCTCATCAACTGAGGAAAGTGATTTTTGGAGTATGTCTGGACATACTCCTGGGACACTCTGAGCTGTAGAGATAAGAGCCATACTTATGAACTCCTTCTAGGCTCCTCTCCAGGCTCCAGAGGTTAATGTTTCCATTTAAATGGAAATTGAGTGCAAAATTATTAGCAATGATTAAAAAAGAACCAAATGACAAGGAGCTGTTCTTTGTAGAGTACACACAGAGCTGTCACAGATGTTCTGCACCTTAAATATTAAGGTGAGTCCCTCTGAAGGTCACCCCTCCACCCACAAAGGAACTGAACCTCAAGAAGGATTTCCTTTAGAACACAGGCTCTGGGCAGCAGGAAACTCCCTTCCAGACCTCAGATCCCAATGGACTGAGAATGAAAGTCAAATGCAGACTTTCCAAGAACATCTGCAGGAATATGGGCCATACCCATCATCACCTCCCAGAGCATTGCCTGACATAAGTCGATCCTCATTATTCAGCCATTATGTGCAAACTCGCCTACTGGCTAAACATATTTGTAAGCCCCAGATCCGTACTCACAGCACTTTCACAGTCTTCTGTGGATGGGCACAGAACAGTGACAAATCTGAGTGACCTGATATACATGTGTCCTGCTGAGATTGAACGAGGCAATGCTCTGTCTTCTCATCTCAGCTCTTGTACCATAAACAAACCTCCTTTGAATGGTTTGTTTTGTGCCACATTTCTCACATTTGTGTTCGTGTGTGTATGTGTGTGTGTGTGTGTGTGTGTGTGATTTCACTGTTTAAAATGGCACCAAGCCTAGTGCTACAGTGCTAGCTAACATTTCTATGTGCAAGAAGACTGAACGTGCCTTCTGGAGAAAATTCGTGTGTTAGATGAGCTTCATTCAGGCATGAGTTATGGTGCTGTTGGCCATGAGTTCAATGTTATGAATCAACAACATATATTAAATAAGGTATCTTTAGACAGAAACATAAAACACGGGTAGTATTGAATGGTTGACCACAATGTTATGACCAGAAGGTGGAATGAACTTATCCTTGTATTTCCTCTAAGGGCACAGTTTATTATTTGATAATTCAGCATTCATGGAGACTTTATAGAACACAACTCCTGCAAAGATCAAGAATCAACTGTAGTAGGTATTCAATCAGTAGTAAATATAACTTCACAGGGTTTTCTCTGAGCTCATACATAGAGGTGTTGTTCTTAAAAGGTGAACCCTCGCCTGCGGGTTTAAAAGATCTTCCCACCCTTTAAAGTGCCTTGCTTCTCAGCCCACTTCTTTTTTAACTTTTTTTTATTGTTGTTCAAGTACAGTTGTCTCCATTTTCCCTCCACCACTCCCCCTGACCCCAGCCATCCCCACCTCCCACCCCTGATCCCACCCACCCTTGGTTTTGTCCATGTGTCCTTTACAGTTGTTCCTGAAAACCATTCTCCCTTCTTCCCCATTATACCCTCCCACCTCCTCTCTGGTTACTGTCAGTTTGTTCTTAATTTCAATGTCTCCGGTTACATTTTGCTTTCTTTTTTATTAGGTTCCACTTACAGATGAGATCATATGGTATTTGTCTTGAACTACCTGGCTTATTTCACTTAGCATAATCCTCTCCAGATCCATCCATGTTGTCACAAAGGGCAGGAGCTCCTTCTTTCTTTCTGCTGCGTGGTATTTGGATCAAAAAGCCATGATACATTTACATGATGGCATACTATGCATCAGCTCACTTTTTCTGATGCTCAGATCTGCATAACCCAGTATACAGTATAAGCTTAACAGGATCACAGTGGATTGTCTTGAACGTTTTGGCCATGCAGTCTCCCTCTTCTTGCATGTGTCGGCTGGGGGATGGGGGTCCAAGGAACTGATGGAGAAGAGGTTCTCTGATTGACAGCTAGGGCAAAGTTCTCTCATCTGAGGCTACAGGGGCCTCCTCCAAACTGAAAGTGTGGTCGCAGCATCAAACTACAAGAATCGCAAGTTC